>BJBW01009823.1:0-84190 GCA_004320125.1 Scolopax mira
TTGTTGTGACCCAAGTGCAGGACCCAGCACTTGGCCTTGCTGAACCTGAAAATAAGGGGTTCTTTTACACTTTAAAATGCCTTTTACTCTCTAGAACATATTTACTTGTTCTTTTCTACAGTATTCATTTCTTTGCATTTATCCTTACAGAAATCTTGTATGTTGAATCTAGAATGCAATTATAACCAGTTTCACAGAATTCTAAGAACTTGAAGTTTATGTCATTTCAATATAGACATCTATTCTGTATCCTCCTTTTCCTAAGATTTCTTCTGAAAGTGTTACAGCTGTCTTTAAGACAATTAATGAAATTCTTTGATTTTTTAACTTTACTCTTTCATTATGATATACCTTGTCTTTTTATATGAGTAGTGGTTTAAATTATTGCATATAAGACAGTTCACCTGAAAAACCGATTAAACCAATCTGACTCTCCAAAGGAAAAAAAAAAACCCAAAACACTAAAACCAAAAGTAAAACCAATAACCAAAAAACCAGCATTCATGAGCTGAACTGTATACAAACAGCCAGAAGGAGCAGATCATACTTTTATGGATATGTGGAAGTCCTAGATGGCTCTAACACTTCTCCTGCTCCAAAGACTTAAGGACCCTTCACTGCAGCAGCACTGAAGAAGATGCATATTCAGCCTTAGAAGCTCCAACCTGTACAGTGCAGCTCTCTTCACTGGCAAGAATATAATTTAAATCCCCACTACCTGTAGCCCTCTAATAGTGTATTCTTAGGTACCACACAGCTAGAACAGCAGGATTGTAGAGCACCGCATCGAAATCTCACTTCTAACATACTACTCAGGGCACACAGTCAAATTTATATCTCCAACAGTCAGGGCTGGTACACTGGACAAAAAGGAAGTTGCTTTCCATTCTCCCTCCTTCCTCAGTTCTGATCAAAACTAACCATGCTTGACGACCTCTGCACCGAGTCCAAGATATTCTAAAATGATCGGATGTGACCTGAGAAGCTTATGGAAACACATTCAAGGGTTGAGTTTTGCACTGTTACCTTCACTGCTGCAACACCACAGAGCTCAAACCAATCCTAACCAACTACCTGGACAGACCAGTAGATCTAAGCATGAGTTTGCAGATTTTGCTTTAGCACATTGCTAATTTATTGCTCCAAAATGTAAGCATCAATTATTTTCAACACCATGTGAAATTAAGGTACATATGAAATTTTAAATAAATAAATAAAACCAAAATAACAAGAGCAAAAAGTGAACCACAGTTCTACAACTGAGATTCTGCTGGGCTTCTGAATGCAGAAATTGGGAAAAATCATTGGTCTTAATGTAGCCCTGAATCAACTCCATTTAACATACAGATGTATATTTTTCCTGGACAGGTCTATTCAACTGACTGGAACTGATCAACAATTTCAGAAAGTACAGTATATGACTAAAGTCAATTCTGTGGGGAAAAAAATTAAATGACACTTTAGAAATATTAAACGGTATTACTTTTTAATGCAGAACTTCATCCCTATAAGCTGCACATTTACTGCTATAAGGTCAAAAAGCCCAGTGATGAATTCAATGTTGTTGAACCACAGGTAATAATCCCTTCAGTTTGACACAATATAAAAGTTCAAATTTTTAATTTCTTTTTATACCTGGTAACCCATAAGAGATGATAATATGTTTCAAAAACATCTGCACTGGAGGTATCTGGAAAAACATAGTTGTTTCAATCATCTTAAAGCAGGATTGGCAAAATACCAAATAAGCTAAAATACATCAGCCCAATGAGTGACAGGTAGGAAAAAAGCAAAAATTACAGCCTTTGACTGTACAGAACATTATGAAAGTATTTCAGTGGTAGTCTTCTCTCTCTCTCCAGTTACATTTCGAACAAAAAAAGGTTTGCAGATGCTATACTAAGTGCATCTACCTGCCTCAAGTTTGGGTGCAGACAAGGCTCAGTCTCCAATGAATAACTGGCAAAAGAGAACTGAAGCACGCATCCCGACTGGTGGTGAAAGCCTTCTGTAGACGTGGTAGCAGATGATAAATCTGACAGTCTCCTGCAAAGATGCAACTTCAGTACAGCTGCAACAAGTAAAAGAAAGTTCCAAGGCTATACTGCATGAACCTTCACAGTTGGAATAAGGTCGAATGTTGAAAGGACTTACTGCCAAGCAGTTTGTATAAAACTCCCGCTTTTTCCCTCAACATGCTAAAAATTATGCTCTGCATATGCTTTAAAAATAAACAAATGAACAAACCCTTCTCCCCCCTAACAGTTATCAGCTTGTTATAGAACTCTCTTGGGTAAGCTTAAGCTATATTTTAAAAGTTAATGTACTAATTAAAATATGGACTTGCAGCAGCTAAGTCGAAGCATTCATTTCAAATCTACCCTACTTGCGAAAAACAAGTCTCATTTACTTCTACCTGAAGACCCAGTGATATGTTTACTGTATGACACTCTGTGACAAACTAGATTCCAAATATCACACATTCCATCCATCACTGAAGTAGCATCACTGAAAGGGAGACAACACCAAAAGCATCTTCTCTCACTAACATTTTCTAGCATGTGACAGCCACATGTCCACTAAGAAGCAGAAAAAGAGAGTCTTGTCTGAGAGAGTTAAAAAAATATATATATATATAATCACCTGTGCTTTCCTCCTAAAAACAAAGACATGTAATCTTCTTTCTGAGAAACTGTTTTCCTGATGACACATGGCTGTTCACACAGTAATTTGCTTCCTGGTGTTCCCCGATGCCTACCCAGGTAGAGATAACTCTCTAGGTGGAAAACTGGCCAAAATCCCTGAAGAGAATGACTCAGGGGGAAACTTACAGAAGTTGGGGGGGAAGAGCTGGTGGAGGCAGACAGAGACCCTTTTTAAACCTCTTTTTTTTTTTTCCCAGTCTAATTTAGGTCCCAAAACAGTGAGAATATGAAAAAAAAAAAAATTACAATGAGAAGGGGAACACGTCTGAAAGAACACTGCTTGACAGATTTGGTTTTTTTAGAACTTCATTATATACATTCTACTATGAAATGTAAAAAACTTTGCATGTGAACACTTGCACAGAAACTCTTTTCTGGAAAAGATGAAGACTAATTTGATATGCAATATTAGTATTGTGAACATTTTCTACTACCAGACAGATTTTCTCAAAAACATAAATTGAGAAACGATATTAACTAATGAAAGAGCATGTGCTAATTAAAATTGATTAGCAAGTCACTTCCAACATAATACTGAAGAGATGAACATGATTTTTTCAGTCTACTCTGGATGGCACCAAACATTCATAAATACATTGACAATTCTGAGTACTGGCTCATTTTGAACCCTACCAGCATATTTACATTGTCGATTACCAACTTGCTAATACTGAGTAATAGCCCTTTCCAATCTTCCCGTTAGGAAAGAGGAGGTAATAGATTACACACACTTTACTGAGAAACAGAACTAGGGACAATATTTCAGAAAACAGCTGAAACAACTGGGGGGAAAAAAATACCACACAAAAAACAACAACACACCAAAAAAATAAAGGATGTTTTCACATTAGATCAATACCGTCCACTTTCTCATTTCTACTGTATGCATTAAGTATGCCAAGATCAAAAATTTGCTCCCGAGCAAGATACAGACCACAACAACTCAGCTCATAACCATTAAAGCAGACAAGAATACAGGGATTTTGCCTGTTTTGTGGGGTCTTAACTCCAAACAAGAAAAACACTTAATTAGTACTTAGTTAAATGTAAATTTGGACTTGGCCCACTGCTGTGCATTTGAGCCACTCCAAAGAATGCTGATTAGAAGATTTTTGCATGTCATTAAATAACAGCATACTTTCTGAAGGTTTATAAACAACAGACTTCCAAATAGCATTAAAGTTGATAGGCTGGAAGAGCATATTTATGTTTACTACAAGTGAAGAAGAATGGGGGAAAGAAAATGAAGAATTTTACCACCAGTCCATTTGCACATGGATGATTAAAAATACAAACAAACGTAAAAATAGAAACAAAAGAAAACAAAAAATGCCCCAACCAACCAAAAAGTATAGCATTAGTATAATCTCTCCATTACTAAGAGGCAGGATCACATTCCTTCAAACAAGTTACTGGCTTTAATGTTTTCCACAGAACACATACAGTCCTGCAGAAGACATGTTAAAGGTTTCATACTTGGGAGATACAACTTTTTCCTTTCCCTTGAAGGCTTATATTTCTGGAAGTAATAGGACCTGGAACATGGGCAGTACACATGCAAGTTTCCACCTCCTGAGATTTCAAGAGTCATCCTGTAAAACAGAAACAGCTTAACAAAAGTAGCAGCATTTTTTAATCATTCTTTGAAGACCATCCCTAACCCCTCAAAGCCACAAAGATTAGAAAAAGTAGAAAAATGTGAAAAATATAAAAAGTATTTACTGCTAGTTACAGTACAAAGAAAATATTGGAGTAGGTTTACACTTATTAGGTATAAAACATGCTCGTGTTATGAAAAACCCTTTTTTCGCCCAAACTGATTAGGTAGGGAAGCATGGTTGCTCATCAAGAAGGCCAAAATCTTACTCCTCCCTGGTAAGAAAAGAACAGGTAAACTTCCTTCTACCACACATGTTCACACATGTCCTTCTCCACGCACAGAGCGTGGAGAACTACCTCTCTTCCTCGAATTTTAGACAGAAGCAGTAAAGTCACAAAACTTTATTTTTTCCATGCTGCAGAGGGAAAGTCAACCTGAGAAAAGAAAAGCTCATTCCCCTACAGCTTTTACAAATGCTATGGGGAAAAAAAACCCAAACCACAACTAAGTGCATCACATATTAAGTACCTGAACTGTCATCAGGATTTTCAGGAGACACTAACAGAACAGATTAGTGTGTACCACTTGCTCTAAGCAAAACAATCCAGGTTGCAACAATATAGTCTGCAGTCGGCTGCAGATTCAAAGATAAAACCTTAATAATGATACTTTTTCAAAGGAGTAGATAAACTTTTTGTTAGTTTTGGTTTCACTAACTGGAATTCTAGTTTGATTCTGCAGCAAGCCAGTTTTCACAGGAGCAAAACTGATTAACAGACATCCTACAGTCTGCTGGGAGGCCAGTGAGTCAGAAGAAAACTAAACAAGACCTCACTCTAGGCCAACACATACAGTGTGAGACAATGTATAAAAATATTGATATGAAAAAGAAATGTAAGGCAAAGTGGGGAAAAAAAGCCATAAAGAAACTTTGACACAGCTACCAAGGAACTTTTATAATATAAAAGAAATGCTGAAAGAATTAAAATTGGCAGTGAAACTCTTAAAAAAAACCATTAAGGTCTATTTACACTCAAATTGGAAGAAAGATGTTGGTACTAAAGAGACTAGCATAAAATAAAACTGTTCTATATTCATTAACATGCCAACAGAGAAGCCAGAGTCAGATCGAGTATAAGCTTTTCTTTAAAATATTTTGAAAGCACTCAAAGGTGTAGGAAGGAGAAAGATGAACAAGACTACTTTTTACAACAGATACAAATATGCATAGAAGTAGTATAAGTATATTCATGTCTAGAACCATTTATAATCATTCTGAAATATGGCTTAAAATTGCAGAAAACAACGATGAGAAACTTAAGGTATTGTATCACAGTAAAAACAGTAACAGAAGCGTAACTTACAAATTTTTAAGTCAAAATGACAGCAAAAAGTGCAAAAAGTTTCCTTATGAACTCCAGCTGTATCTGAAGTCGAGGCAAGAAAGAATATACGCTATTTCTCTTTAGAGAAATTCCCTGATGTTTTCTAAAGGAAATAAACACAGGACATAGCTATCTTCTTCACTGATAGAGCCTTTACAAAACAAATTCTTTGAACAGCAGTCAATAATGAAATCCAGCCAAAATTTGTCTTTTTAAGAGTATGAATGAAAATGCAGGACCAAATAGCAGCTCAAGATAAATTTCAAAAAGAAACTAGAGATGGCAGCAAAGTCTCAAACTATCGATTGTGAGTAAGAGAAAAAGTTAAATGAAAAGGAAAGTTCTGAATAATTCCTACAGCTTTGTTCAAACAGTAAATGTTTCAAGTTGTTTTTTTTTTCTTTTTTCCTTTTTTAAACAGTGACAAAAGAATTGGAAACCCATTAGAAAAAGCTAGTATAAACCGCAGTAAAGCTTTATTTTTAAATGCAATGACTTCACAGATCAATTTTTAGCACATACCAGAAAAAGCATTTTAAAACAGCTTTCAACAAAATACACGTTTTAGTCTACCATGTATCACTATTCTCAGAAGTCACCACTGATTTCTGAACGTTCCAGCTATGTATCTGAAACCACATTTCAGGAAGGTATTATTCTCATGCTTTTCCTCGGCTTTGCAACTGCAACAAATACAGAAAAGTTGGGTATAGGCTCATTTTCAGCGCAGCTTTCTGCAACACTAATTTTTTTTAAAAATAGCGATATAGGAAACTACACTCTACTGTGAAACAAAGAAACCCAACAAGTATCCAGAGAAGGAATTACAAAAGTTTCACAAAGGGATCTTACCTTTCTGATAAGCTACATTCCTGAGAATACTCTAAAATTCTACACTTCTGAGTTTGCTGTTTAATTCTAAAATGAAATTATTCTAGCATATTGAAAAGCACTGTCTCAACGGCAATTAATAACTGAGTATCTCACAACTTAGGAGAACACACAAACCAATATCCAGGTATGAACTGGGACACCTTCTCAGACCCAACCCCCTAGTCTATGCCCATGCTACTCACTCATCAGTGCCTGGAACACTCACTCTGAAATCGGGAGGCAGGTATTCAAGTCCTTCTCTAAAACAAAGTGCCTGAAATCGCACTCACCAGGCTAGAAGATACAGGAAACAAAGGCATTCTCAACACTCCCAGTTTTACAGAATCATTTACTATTCATCAGCATCCATGATGATCATATGCAATAAGCAAAAAAGAAGAAATCAGATTGTCAGTCCCTGTTCTGAGAGAACTGCAAGCATTCTATATATACAGCCAAGCAAATCAACTCAACAGCCAGCAATCCATTGGAAAACATCCCTAACCAGCAGACCAAACAGACAATTCCAAATTTTGAAAACAACTAAGAAACTAAGAATCTGAAAAAGAAGATATATCTGCAAGAGCTGACAAAGTATCAGTCTCAATGGCAGCTACGAAGTATTGAATACTTTCCAATTGGAAGTGCCTGCAGCTGATAAAAAAAAAATTGACACACTTGAGATCTAAGATTAGAGAAAGAGCTCATGATGTTTTAAGCACCCTGTTTACTTTATGCTTTTTAAAGATAATTGAACCTCGCAGAAGCCCAGCCAACAGCTAACCATTTCTTCTACAGAGGAAAAAGTAAAAAAAAAAAATCTCTTAATCTAATACCCGCAACTTCACAAA
Organism: Scolopax mira; assembly: GCA_004320125.1. Taxonomy (NCBI): domain Eukaryota; kingdom Metazoa; phylum Chordata; class Aves; order Charadriiformes; family Scolopacidae; genus Scolopax; species Scolopax mira. The sequence goes on from BJBW01009823.1 coordinate 7,415, forward strand.
ACATTCTGTCTGACCTTCAGTTTTGAACCCTTTTTGTTGCTTTCATCTCTGTAGTGCTGAAGCTCTGGAATTAACGCTTGCAAGAGCACACTAAGAAAGAGATTACCTCTGGCTGTAGAAGGGAAAACAGTGTTTCCCGTAAGCAGATATTGGTACTTTTCAATCTAAACTTGATCTAAATATATTAACACAGAACTTTTCTTAAAAACAAACAAAAAAAATCCAACAAAACTCCCCCAAGCCCCCAATATTTTAATTGAACGAATTCTTGATCAATGCAAAACATTTTAAATTTATGTTTAGAGCAAACAATGTCTGAAAAATGGTAACTCAGGGAAACTTTAGCTTTGAATTTCTTGATTTTTCCTAAATATGCTATCAATACTTTTGCACATAATCACATCAGAACCAGATTAGATTTAGTTTCTATAAGAATTAGAAGCACTTAAAAACATTAAGCATGCTTAAGGCTCAGAGTACATGCAACTGCTGACATTTAAACCCTGAAGGACCCAACAAAATACATGCACACTTGAAGAGCATCTAAGCTGTCCTAAACTAATATGCTTCAAAAAGTTAATTCCAATATTCAAAAAATAAAGATACCAAACTTACAGTTGCCTTCCTAACTTTAATTTGACTGTACTGTGTAAATAATTTAAAACCTGAGTGAGATGAGGTCCTGACAAAGTTAGTGCTCAGTTTTAATTATGGGGAATGTCAATGTGAATAGAAAGAAGGAAGAAGCAAATTAAGAACATAAAAGCATCTAAGTGTGATGTTTTGTGAGTATGTTAATAATTGTTACTTTGCAACTTGAAATCCTCTTCCCTTTTTTTCCTCCCATTTCCTTACTATTTTCTGGATTATTGCAGGAAAGAGCTTGCAGGCTATCTACCTGCTTATTTTGGAGAGGAAAAAAAAAAAAAAAAAAAAAAGAAGTTCCAAAATGCTTTAAAAGACTTCAACAAAACATTTTATGATATGACCTAACTTTATAGTTCATTGTTGTCAAGGTGGAGATAGGGGAGGGAGTCCTACACACCTTATCTCTCTTCATCCCTAAATCTTCTAATTTGAGATAGCCCTGACTGCATTGGTGGTCTTGTCAAGCCAGTGAAAACAGCAGAATAACCCATCCTACAAAGTGGGTATTTTTGCAGTGCACCTGGCTTATACAGATCAGATGTATGCTAAAGTTGTCACAGAGGAAGGGTGGATCATGGAAGCACATAAAGAGAGCAAGACCTCCCTCTTCCAGCAGCAGCAAACGTAAGTCAGTTCACATCACAAAATTGTACTCATATACTCCCCGAGTGCCTCACACTGGGGCAAAAAGAGGAGAAAGGCTATTACTACCATGTTTACATAATCTACAGATCAGCTACAACTCGATACAGCTCTCCTCCAGTAATCATGATGTACATAAAGATGCTGCAGGATTAGAGATGCAGAATTTCACTTCAATTCCCACCCTAGATAGCCGCTCTGTACAACTAGATCAACACTGACCAGAGAATCTGCTCTTTTCTATGAAAAGTTACTAGGTCAGATCAGTACTGATGCAGAAAAGAGCCTATCACTGAAATATACCACTCCCTAATTTTTTGTAACCTTTACAGACTACATCATCCCCACCTTCTATATAATCTTTCCTGAAGGGGGGTGGGGCTATTTGCTTCCTCACTGCCCTTCCACTTACAGGTATATAGATCCCCCTAAATTAGTGCTTTCCCTCTGTTCAGAACTGTTCCTTTCTGTTCAGTATCAGGAACAACATCTGGAGGCAAAGAAAAAGGAAGAAAGCGGGCAGCTGACAACTCCATTTGCAGGAACAGTTGCAGGATTTCCCTGGAGCAGGGTGGAAGTAAAGTAACAGGAGACCCTCTTGGCTGGTTTCGCTAACCTAGAACATCAGGAGCGCAGGCAAAGGTTTTACTCATAGACCTTCTCCCCAAAGCAAAATTGGGAGAATAAAGAAGATAGATGAACACATCCAAAGATCTGGTGAGGACAAGTTAAACTTCCCTTTCAGAGAAATACTAAAAGCGTTTTTTCTTTTGGTTTGCTGCTCTTTCTTTTTGGTCATATTTTGTTGTTTGGTTGGGGTTTTTACCCTCTGAAAAGAGCAATACAATACTCCACCAAAAAGGCAGAAAAATTGAGAAGTTTGAGGGTGACAAAAAAAGATGAACCGGGAACCACATTTTTATTTTTTAATTTTAAAGACAACAGTTCTAACACTGGGAAAGTTCATAATGAATCCTGAAAGCACAAAAGAAAAATTAATACTTTATGTACCCATGTAAGAAGACATCTAGAGACAGATTTCACAAAGTCCTGATTATCTCAAAGACCACTGAACCTGGTAAGCCTCAGCCTCACTACAGCTAAGACTTTTTCTTGTAGATCTCTTTCAGTCAAAAAGTTACCCTGGTAACAGTGAGTTTAAATGAAGCTACAAGTTACCTAAGAACCATGTGTTCCCTAGAAAAGGGACACTTTAAGCTTGTAAGGGTTTCTCAATGTTAACTACAGGAGAACTGACACCTTGGTGAGATAAAACAAGTTTTTTGACCTAGCTGAAAGCACTTCTAAACTACTGAACTGAAAGAGAACACATTTTATACCAGTTTAAATACCCATATAGGACTTAGACCCCAGCTATTACTTCTAAAAATTTTGTTCAGAGGCAAGCTTTTTACAGCTTTCTAAACTCACATATTATAGGAAATTTACTCAATATTAAATGCTAGGAGTACCTGCTTATAGCCACACTATGTAGAAAAAGAAAAAAAAATGGAGATGTTAGTGAAAAATTCAACCAGAGTCCCTGTAAGTATATGTGCCATCATGTAGACAAAGAAACAGGTGAAGAAGCCAAGTGAAAATCTATTTAGCCAAATGCTATTTAAAAGCCTCTGGTGGAACTTACAAAGTTCACTGCATGCCCCCCTTAAGTTATGTAAGTATGTAAGAACTATGCATCAGTTATAAATGTTATCACATGGTGAAGATGTGTTTTAACTATTGGTTTCTGAAAATACTTAGTCAATACAGAAATTGACAAAATACTGACAATGCAAGAATTCTGATAAATCCTAACCCTGGAAGGAAAGTACAGCCTCACCGTACCTGGAATATTGCAATACCAGACAGAAGGTATGTAGTAACTTTCTGGCAATGCCTTCTTACCTTATTCCAACAAAAAGGTATGAAAGTAAAAGAGCAAGGCATTAATCAACCAACGGAGAGTCACTTCTGTCATTTGAGAATACATTAGGAAATAGTCCTTGGTCCTTTCAGTCCTAAATTTATCCTGTAGTAGTTTTCTAGTTGTTTCTCTGAAAAGACACCTTTGCTTCTCATACAAACTGAAGTGAAAATTTAAACCCTTTTTATAATGCAAAGATCTTTTGTGGTAAAGTTCCAAAAACTATTCCAAACCTTATGTAGCCATTCTCATTTCAGGAAAAGATATTGGTTAAGAATGGGGCTTAAACACTAGTAACACAATTGTAACTAAAACACTGAAGCTTGCTGTGCGCTTCTGTTTCTGACAGAGGCATTCCTTTCACCAACAGACATCTCCCAAGAAACACTGTAACTCACTCAGAAGTTTATTAAAAGAAGTAACGAACCCGACACTCTAAAATGCAGTTCAGTTTACAGCTACATGGAAGTGAAAGCTCTCTCTTCCCATGCTTTGGATGCCTTACCTTGCTATCCTCTTACATGCTTATCTGATATATGCAAGGAAAAAGAAAAGGGTTTCTTGGGGTTCTTTCAGTTGGCATATTAATTGATTAGTACACTATCTTAAGAGCTCAATCTAACTTTTTAAATTAATAGGGATGATAATTCTGGCTATGCATGATATATATCCTACATACACATTTTTACACTGAATATTAAAAAAAGTACTCCTGCAAAAAGGAGAATTCATAAGAGGTTTGGGGGGTCTTTTTTACCTTTTAATTAATTCCATAATTTGGCATGAAATACTTGCTTTCAACAGTCACCACTTTCAATTTTGAAGTAACCATTCTTTAGATGGCATGTTTAATATGACTACAGGTTTCTGAAAAGTGATCTTTGGAAACATCACATTAGGGTTAACAATGCTTGATTACCTTTCATTGTCATGACATCTGTATAAGAGATGACAAAAAGGCCAGTGTATCAGACCAAGGGCACAAGTAGGTGAGTAGCTGTTGACATAAAATATGGGTATTTTCTTTCCCTAATATTTCTTTATCCTGAAGCACTTTATGTGAAGCATTGTGTTTGAATTCAAATTATTATCAGGGATTGCTTGGGTGATAAAGCCTAGCCCCCATTCTCAAAGGCAAGAAAGTTTCATAGTGTTTAAATAAAAAGATCAAACTCTTAATTTAGCAAATCTTCAAGACATGGTAGCTTTTTTGTCCCACAATTTCTCACAGACAGCCCAAATCAGGACATTTTCTCAGTAGTAAATTGGTCTAAAATCTTCTAATTTTCAGCCTCAAATTAGTTGTGACTAGTCTGCGTACATTTGCTCATCTGCTGTTACCTTCAGTGGCTTCCTTCTCTTGTGCGTTTAAGCACAAAAACGTATTTGCAAAGCCTTTGCACAATTTTTCTCAGTTTGTATTCTCCTAAATCAACAGGAGATTGATTTAGGAGAATCCCTCTTAAGTAAGCCTCTACTTCCCAGTCATTACAGCCATCTTGTTCACGTTATAAGGATGTATGCAAGAATGAAGCTACTTATCAGAACAACACTAGAAAAAGCCACAGAAATGGAAGGGAGAGTACTGATTAAAATGTTGTACTCTGCAAGTAGGTATATTATACTCTGTGTTCAGCTACAGTTGAACCTCTTAAGTAGAAAGATCCTCCTAAATAGAAACAGGTCACTATCACAGTTAAAATCCATAGCAGAATAATTTACTAAGGAGATATTCTAGCAACTATATGCTTCAAATAGTCTACTGTTACTTTCCTGAAGCAATGCACATTATGACCTCATGCTTAAATCAAATATTCGTTATAGTCTGTTCATCTTAAACACTGTAACACAGAAAACAGATGAGAATATTTTATTGGTACACTAGTATTTTAAACAGTACTAAGAAACTCAAAGCTAAAGTAGACAAATCATTTTCTGTATCCCAGAGAAGTCCCCCTTCCCTCTCCTCCTTTTCCAAACAGTGAGTACGTAATACAGTTGTTTCACATTCATTTGTTTTTTTCAAAATTACACCCATCAGTTATTTGCATGGATTTTACAGGCAATGCAAAATTTCAATGGTGTGCAGGAGCAAATGTACATTTGAGAGCCAACAGTACTCTTGCTCCTGTGCAGACAAAATCAAGGCAACAACAAAAAAAGCATCACCAAAGCCATCAAAATACTTCTAGATAGTTTTGTTATCACAATATTTAAAATTATTAAAATATTTCTTGAACAAGGAATCTATCAACTCTCTTCTCCCTTTCCTAAACACTCCCAGACTGGGGCATAAACCGAAAGCATTGCCGTCTCAAGATAACAGCTCAGGATGGAACTGCAACCACCATCCTCTTGTCTGACTTCAATGGGACACAAGCCTTCATACTTTAATACAAAAAAAATTCCCTGTCCCCCCTCCTGCCCCAAGACATCCTCCCCTCACATCTCCTGCAGCATTGCAGCAGTGCTGTTAGGCTGCAGGAGAGGTAAACTCTTTAGTAGATGGAAGAGCCCAAGCAGAGAGAATTGTCCCATCATAAGGGAAAGGGGAGTGAAAACAAACTAAAATTCTCAGTGTTGCAGTGCAGAAAAGGACTAGACTGAACCCAGTCACATTGCAGAGAAGTTCCGCAAATCTATGATAGCATTAGCACCAATCATCACATTATATTACATATATTTTTATATATATATATATAAAAAATACCAACAACTGTAATACTACTATGCACAATCATATATACAGTCCACAAATAGAAGATAAAATTACAAAAATTTACAGTTTAAGTGACTATTAATATGAAAACTAATTATTTCAATTGTGACTGATACCCTTTTAAACACAAATAAGCTTTTAGACACATTATCACATAGTATTTACAACTTAAAAGTCTGGAGAAATTTTAAAGTAACCTGCAATCCTACTGTTAGAAGGTCAAACAATCTTTATGGTACTCCTCTAATGATAACATAAACCAATACGGACCTTAAGAGGCACAGAAGCTCAAAACCAGATAATGCAAAATAAAGTCCTTGCAGAACAAGGCCTCTATCTATCATGAAAGTCATGCTTCAGTCTTTGAGATTCAATACCAACTAAAGACAGGCATTCTCCCTCTAGCATAAAGACAACCATTGCTATGTGAATGTGGAGCTCCTATGATAACCTCAAAACAGTTTTCATCTGAATACCCAAGATGTTTCAACTCTACACCTACTACATTTTCTAAAGTATTCAATTCATTCTGAATGACAAATTTAATAGAAAATAAGGAAGTATACTTAGCACTGTTATCTGTGAACTGTCAATCGAAGGGCTTAAATATTATAGCTTGTATACTCCTCAACCAATATACAAGGGGAATCTCTTCAAAGTTACCTGGAAGCAAGTTTGGAAAAAAAAATGGCACACCTGTGTTTTTTGTCATTGCCAGTTATCCCAAGATACATTAACACGTCTTTGAAGGCTAATACAGAAATCCCCAATTTACTTCTTGCTTGAAGTGGGAAAAGACAGTAATCTAGAACATAACACATCTGTTAAAGTAACATTACATGACTAATGTTAGTGTCAGAAATGCTACTTCAAAAAGTTCAACAATAAATTTGGATTATTGGTATTCCAAATTTTATCTCTACATAGCTTTCAGTAATTGAAAGGTATACTAGAAATATATGCAAATGAAGATAACCCCTAAATGTTTTTTCTAAAGGAAACGTGAACTAGAATGTCTCTCTATCCATTGTGGCCTTTTTTTTTCCCAGCACCCAATCAAAATGAAAAATGCATGCTTGCAGAACTTAAACACATTAAATGTCATATAATAAACAGTTTATCACTGTCACTCCAGTCAATTCATTCATATACTATTACATTGTAATTTTTCCACACTCTAGCACACCAAAAGCTATTATCACTGCATTTACACAAAGTAAGTCTTATCAGTTTATTGTTTTTAAAAGTGTTTAAAGTTTATCCTAAAGATCAGAATATGCCTCTACAAATTGGACTATATACTGTCAGCTAAGAAACTATCTCCTTATTTCTCTAGTAAATTGTATGGGAACTTTGGGAACTTCTCTTCGACAAAATATTCAGACATTTTACAGGCAAAGATTGCTTTCTCACTCCCTTTGTGAAAATACCTTTTATTGCCTTAAATGACAGTGACAACTACCTATTTAGGAAAGATAAATTACACATTTTAATATTTCATGTGTCTGAAATGCAAATCAGGGCCAGATGTGCTATTTGCACGAACTAAGTTACTCTATCAATCAATAATAAATCACATGAACGTGCAGACATTTAATGGATATTTCACTGAAAGATGTTTAGCAAGATGCATATGTAGCAATTCAAAGCAGATTTAGAGCAGCCTTCCACAAGTTGCTTAAAGACAAGCAAGGTGGTACCAAAAATCTGCAAGCTAAATAAAGATGCTGCATTCCTGATTCCCTAGAAGTCACCTGCGTAGTATTGCAAAGAAACAGGAACACTGCTTATAAAACTGTCCATGAAATTGTGTATTTATTTTAATTTTTTTTTTTTTAGAGGACTGACATGACATCTGTGCGTTAAAGCCTGAGCAATCACAATGAGCAATCAACCCTTCACACCATCGCTGCTATTTTCAGTGATCCACCCTGTTTTTGCTACAGTGCTCTTGGCATCATTATGCTACTGTGATTCAATATTTATCCGTTAGATCTAGTTACATCACAATATTATCTATACTACCTAAATCGCATGTGGAACTTCTGTAGTTAATACCCAATCCAGAGTTTTTGAGCTCCCTCTTCAAAATTCTCCAACCACAAAACAAAAAAGTCATTCGAGATGTGCAAACACCCGGACCCTTGTGAATCACCCACTCTCTAAAAGGGTGTGCAGTCACGTCAAACATAATCGCTGCACCTTCCTTCTAACGGTAATCAGGTATGAATAAAATAGTGTGTGAACCGCAGTGGTTAGCATAACACCACTTGTGAAAGTAGTGCACCAAAAATTGTCCACAAAACATGTTTAATAACAGAGTTGTGTTTCTCAGCTACAGAAGCTCCTCACCAACAACCAGTATTACGGTAAAGCAATTGCTTACTATTTGTGACAGCAAACAAGGCCCTATAAGCTTGGTATTTTCAAAAGTTTGTGTTAAGAAAAGGGTAGTAATACCTTTTGAAATGACAGAACTGAGTGTGGGAACTTCTGCTGGCAACAAAGTCACCTGCTAAATCCAAGACTAGCATTTTAGTATAATCCTGAAGAAAGATTAATTCTAGAATATTTTTAGCCCTGGCTTTGAAAGTCGACAGCAGTTGATATAAGATGAAATGCATACCGGTGGAGAGCAGAAAAGAGAATACATGCAGAAAAATATATTTGTTTATAATCAAAACATGGTGAAAAATTATTCTCATAAAATTAGTTGTCAGGATGAGAGAATTGCAAACACACTGAGCAGTGTCACTACTAAGGCTTCCACGGCAATCTCAGCTCTGGAGTCAGAAACATACAGAAAATTTAGTAAGTCACAACGCTGATATGTCATTCATGTCCATTTCACAACACAAACACAACTACAGAAAATACGTGAAAGATGACGAATAAATAAATAAATAAAAAAAAAAGGATTTCAAAACTGGGCGGTCACAAAAATACGGGGAGGGGATGGAGTTCGGCTTTCATTCTTTATCACCATCTGATTTGGGGGGATTCTATGCATTTTCTTGGTGCGATTACACAGACCGAGACTCGAACTGTCATTTTCATCCACCCTACCACAGCGGCAACCCAAACGGGCAGCTGGGGAACGCTAGCAACTACCTCAACTCCCAGCTTCGACACAAGCCTCCAACGCCGGTTTAATCGCAGTTGCATAAGAAGACTCAAAAGGCCAAGCACTCCTACCGCCTCACACATCTCTATTTCTACGTGAACGAGAGTGGAGGGAAAGATCTGGACCAACAAAAAAAAACCCCAGAACACCAAAACCCGAGCACTACCCGAGCGTCGCTGGTACTGCCACTAGCGAGCCGGTTATTATTGCAGCAAAGAAGAGGAAAACCCAACACCTGGCGCACAAATATGCAGACGCCCAATGAATAGGTGGATCTAGAGAGATCTCTCTTCCCTTTTCCCTTCCCCGATAGGCAACCCTTGATTGGGTGTGCCAGGAATGGGATATCGGGGGGGAGGAGAAGAAAAGGGGTGGGAAGTGGTTGCCGCTTGCTGCAGCCAGCCTGAGGGATGGTTAGGTGGTTAATCATGGTGGCCGTGAAGGAAACATGGGGTCACTTCTCCCCCCCCCTCCCCTCCTTCCTCCTCCCGTGTGCTAAGCGAAGGTGGCGGGCAGCGCGGCGGGGGCACTCGCCCTGTCACCGCCACCGGCCCAAAGCGGGGGGGAACGCGGATCTCGCACGGACCCGCTGGCGGCGGCGGCGGCGACTCAGGTGGGTGCCGAGCAGAGCATCCTTCTCCCCTCCACGGCCGGCGGGAGGGGCCGGGCAGGGGGCACTGCCGCCGCCCCCCCGCCTTAACTCCCCGCCACCGCACCCGCCCGCCCTGCCCTGCCCGCCTCCCCCGCGGGACTCACTTGCCGATCACCTCGCAGAGCTCGTACACGTCCTCGAACAGCACGTCGTCGTCGGCCATGGTCCGGGCGGGGGGGATCAGCCCGAGAGGCGGCGGTAGCGGCCCCGGGGAGGGGGAGCGAAGGAGGGGGGAGGGGGGGCCGCGGGCACGCTCCCCGCCGCGCGGCGCGCTCCCCCGCCGCTCAGCGCCAACCGCCACCACCGCGGTGAATCCCGACCGCTACGGCAGCTCCTGCCGCCGCCGCCGCCACCTTCCGGGGGCGCCGCCGCCCGCCCGGGGGCTCCCGCGGCCACGCCGGGACTCCCCGCTCCTCCTCCAGCGGGCCGCCGCTCTCCGCGCGTGTCACACACTCCGCGACCCCACCTTCCTCCACCCCCCCACCCACCCCCCTCCCTCCCGCCCCCTCTCAGCCGGCTACTCCCCAGCGGCGGCGGGCGGCTGCAGCTAGCGCGGCGGCGCGGGCTCCATGGAGGGGATCGGCGGGGAGAGGGGCCAGCGGCAGCGCCGTCTCGCTGCCTCTCCGGGCGGGCGGCCGGGCGCGCGCTCCCGGCCGGGAAAGAAGGGGGGGGGGTAGTCGCGCGCGCCGGGAGGGAGGATAATAGTGGGAGGGGGAGGGGCGGGGAGTTGCAGGCGCGGCCGTTGATTACGCTCCCAGGCGCGAGGAGGAGAAGCAGCAGCAGCAACGGCGGCCGCCGCAATAGGCGCTCGCTCTATTGGAGGGAGGGAGGGTGGGCGCGCGCGCGCGCGCCCAACCCGCCGTCACGCAAAGCCGTCACGGCGCGCGCGGGCGGGCGGGCAGAGGCGGGGGCAGGAGTGCGCGCGCCGGCGGGCCGAACGGGCACGGCACGCACGCACGCACGCGGGGGGCTGCGTTTGCTTCCGCTGCCTTTTCTTCCCCCTCACCCCGCCCCTCCCCGCTTTCGCCCCGCCAGAATCGGGCGCGCGGGGCCACGCCCACCACCCGCGCCTGTGGGGTGGGGAGGGGGTCGGGGCGATGCGCGCAGGCGCGGGATGGGATGACGTCATGTCGCCGAGAGGGGGGCTCAGCTCGGCTTGGGGCCGTCGTGCGTGAGGGCGCGGCCGGGCTCGGGGGGAGCTCAGGTACCGACCGCCATCGCTTCTCCCTGGCCCGGGCCTGCTGGGCTCCAGCGGCTGTCTCTAGGGCTGGCGGTCACGCCGCGATGAGGCCGCCGATGCGGGGCTGGGGGGAATGCGGCCCTGGGGGAGGGGGGGGTGGGGGGGTGGGGTGAGTAGTGGAGCGTAGGCCGGTGTGGGGAGGGGGGGTAGAGGGGGCCTGCCCGGCCCGTCGGCGGGGTGCGGAGGCCGCCGCTGAGAAAAAGGCGTCCTGTGCCAGGGCTGCGGGCGGACGCGTGGTCTCTGCGGTGAAGGGGAGTCCCTCTCCGCTTGCACGTACCGGGTTGTCGGAATAAAGCAGCTCTCTGCGAAACCGGGTTTGTAGAGCTTTATCCGGGGGTGGGTAAAGTGCCTCCTTTTATTTTGGGGGTTTTGGGGTGTTTTTTTTGTTGTTTTGGTTTTTGGGTTTTTTTTTCTGAAAAGGATGTAAGTATTTCCTGGAGCACAATTCGAAACCTCTTTGTTCTTAGAAAAACAAGTCATCTAATTAGCCGTAAAAGTGGTGAATTAAAACAACCTTTTAAGAATGGTCTTAGGTACGCTCTGCCGGTTGGGCCGGTAGCTGGGGGCTGTCTTAACAGCTGCTTAAAAGGGGTGTCCGAGACATCCGGTGAGTTTTAAGCCACTGAGTACTTACCTGATTCGTTCTGTCGTGTAATTTTTAACATTGCACAAAAAACTATGTGTGAAAGATAAATGTAAGTTGCACGCGTGTGCTTTTCCAAACTTGTCATTGGATGGTTTGTAGGAGAAAGCAAAGCTCTTTGGAAGGAATTAAGTTACGAACTGTTGCAGTTTACAAAGTATTTATTTTTGCTGAAGTATTTTAGGACGCATGCAACTTCTTAAAGCTCGTTAACAAAGGTAAATTATACAGTTGTTCCCCACACACAGGAAAAAAACCCGTCAATGCAGAATTATCTGATGAAATGGTTTAAAGGTTAGCTTTAAAATGCAGAGCTGATGACACTTCACCAAGAACACCTTGTTCCTGTCTCCAGACGAACTAAAAAAATAAATCAAGAAAAGCCATGAAAATAATTACATCTCTCTCCTGCACAGTAGTACCGTATAAGGTGAGAGACATCCCTGTGCGTCTGTGCTCTATGCTATGCAAACCTTTAAAAATATTTAAAACACCATCTGCTATTTGGAATGGGAACAAAAAGCCAGTATATTTAGATTGTTCTCTAAATTTCACAGAACTAAACATGTAGGCAACAGGGTTTTTTTGTTTGGGTTTTTTTTTTTTTTTTCCGCAAGGTCATCCCACTGAGTACCACATAGACCTGACTAATACAGTAGTAAGTTTTAGACTATGGGTGAGTGAGAATTATGTTTCACTTAGGTTTGGAGTAGAGATTGTCATCTGACTATATAACGAACCATCATTAGACGTTAACAAGAAAAAAGAATGCAAAAACGCACAAGGAAGAAAAATGCTCAAAACGGATCCTCTCCCGAGCTGAGGCAAATGCTTTTGCCAGTCCAGCAGCATCACTTCACAGAGGTCTCGCCTTCCTCTGGATGCCAAGAGTCCCACCAGGCCACATCACTCAGGTGGGACGGATTAAACTGAAAGCAAGGAATGCCAAAAGTAATACGTGGAGGCCATTGGGCCAAAATATTGTGATAGAGCAAACCCTTTAAGAGCTTTGGAGAGCAGTTGTCTCCATTTTGACGTGATGCAGCACAAACATGCTTTTTCTACTAACAGATGGGGTCTCAGAGCACAGGTTGGAGAGTTTGGAGTTGTTGTGGGAAGACAGTTTCTTGCAAGATAGGTACCAAACAAAATGGGCTTATACCTAAGAGAAGTGCTTCATTCCCTGACATCTAGCCTACTCGAAGGGTCTTGCTACCTTCCAATAAGAAGGGTAGCAGCTGCTTTTTTAATCTGTTGGGCTGAGCTTCCTACTTTTTTTTTTTTTTTTTGTGTGTGTGTGTGTGATTCTAGAGCAAAGCAGACATGCTTCTCAGAGCAGCTCTAGCGTTCATTGCTGAGGCTGGCAAGAAGCAAGGCAAATCTATCAAAGCCGATGCATGTGACAGCTTTCCACATTCAGTGCGGGGGGGGGGGGGGGGGGGGGGAAAAAAGGGGGGGGGGGGGGGGGGGGGGGGGGGGGTAGTGAAAAATGGGGTCTACCTGCCCCTTCAGTTGCATGAAAAGAATCTGTCTGAACTAGGATTTGTGTGCAGCTCCGTATCCTAAAAAGTTGCGTACCGAACCAGCAAAAGCAGCAAGGATACCACTGCATCAGCAATTACTAGAGCAAATGAGAACGATGCTGTAACTCAGATTGAATGGGCTCAAGAAAATACAAGCATTAGTTTGACAAGTTTGTCAGCAGCCAGTACCCAATATATGACTATCTGAGCCATGCATAAAGAGATACGTGTTTGTGATCATGAATTTCAGCCACAAGTTTGAAAATAGTCATTCCTGTTCTCAGACAGGCATTCTTGATTTTCACCCGCATATCCAATACACCTCCTTATGGGTTCTTGGCTTAATTTAAAAGTTTAAAGTTAAATTCTGAAATAGGCACATCCAACATCTTATTAAATCCTATGTAACAATAACGTTTGAAATCCAAGCAGAAGAAACATTACGTTTGAGACCTGTAATTATTTGCTTGCAAGGATAATGGGTTGGTCTAAAAACACTTGAGGGCATCTGTGATTTCAGAGCTGTGAGAGGGACTTCTTCATAGGGAAATAAGGAAAGGGACTGACCATTCACAGGAAGGAAATGCTTTACGGTCCCTGTAGCCCTTCCCAAACCAGTGCACATGTTTGAGTTTCTTATGTCAGATTCTGAACTGCCCGGTCAAGGTGGTGTGTTTTTAGACAAACTACTATTGTTTAATTCAAAAGTTTAATTTAACATCTTAAGATATAGCTGGGCAGTAGAAAAATTTCTTAAATTTTTATGGGATTTCCAAGTTTTTCTTTGTTTGTGGGTGTGCACATATGTTTTGCGTGGTGTTGGTGAAGCACAGGGCAGGTAAATTGTTCAAAGGTTGTTTATGGAACCATAGTTATCAGTTATATCCAAACAGCCTTTATAGTGTTTTCACTTAAAAGTGTGATGTAAAAGGTACATGATGATGAACAAGAAATTGTAAGGATTTGACAGTGTTCTGTAATCCAAAAGATGTAGGAAGCACCAAATTCTGTGCCTCAGATCCCAAGTGGAATGGGACCCCAGTTCCTTTAATCTGTAACACAGGTATTAATTCACTCCCTCTTTAGAAAGCTTAAGGATGAGACTGGCACTGAAGATGAGTGTGAACCGTTAGCACTTTATAAGAGAGAATATTGGAGGCCTAACTGTGCTGCATTGTTTAGGAGTGCAAATTCTATAAACTGAAAATAGTTCATATTTTGGGCAATAGAAATGTATTTTGGTTACAGTGAAAAGAGACAATGTTTTGAACATGGGACACAGACATTTTCAATCCTTGTAGAAGATGTCACCCAAAAGAACCCAAAAAAGCCATCAGCCAATCCTGAATTAGTCTGGCTAACTTCTCACAAAAGTATGTAATTAAATCAGCTTGGAATTCTACTGCGTGGCGGGGCAGTCTGCAGCTGCAGAGCTCAGGTGTAGCACACTGCACAGGTTATGCCACACTGTAATTAAGGAGGCTGGGTTTCCTACAAATGCATGTCTTAACAGGTGAATGATATTTGTCTAGGAAGATAAAACTCCAGCTGCAGTTCAGTTCCTCCATGGTGCCGATTCTCCATTGCTCAGGGAGAAGCAGACTTTGACTGCCACCCGTCCTCACTGAAGAAAATACCAGGTCTCTCTCTTTTCTGCAGCCTTCTACCTTCAAAAGACAGTCGGCACTTATCTCTGGGATTTGTACCTTGCCCCCATCTAATTCTGTTGAAATTGACCCCTGGGTTCAAAAGTTCCTGGGAAAGATACAGGCTTGTATGTATATGCGAACATGGCAAAGCATCGGCGTCGTTTCCTCAGGCAACCGGGTGAAAGCTGCCTCTTTTGAATGAGGAATTCTGTTCCACTGCCCTGCAGACATGGTGACCACATCACCTTCACCAGACACTCGGCTCATACTGACTCAGAGAGTTCCAAGTCCAGGTCAAGACAGATGTTGGTCAAGGAATGGTAAGGGAACTAGTCACATTCCTCATCTGTAATTCGACCGTAGTCATAATTAAACATAAATTACAGTAACGCTACTGAAGAGAGGTAGTAAGCTAAATCAAAGCCAAGCTGATCTGATAGTGACAAAGAAGCTCACGGTCACCCTTCAAAATCAAAAACTTTCTAGGTAGGAACAGCTGTCAACATCAAAAGAAAGGGGGAAACTTAAAAATTATGCAAACCCCTAACTAATGGAGGGGTTTTTTAGCTATTCCTTGCCATTCTGGTTATTTTTCCCTTCCTCCTGTACCGTGTACCTGTGAACAATCTTGAATGGATTACTGGAGATGCTTATTTCTGTTCTCACCACTTGCAGCTTTTCCTCATTGATGGATAGGGATTAAATAATAAGAATTGTGGCGGAAATCTCTCCATGATCCTTTTATTGAATTTTTTTTTTAAATTAAAACACCTTACAAGATGTACAGGGGATAAAACCAGGAAATAAAATCAACTCAACATTCTGGTTACCTTTTCATCATTATCCTAAACAGAAATTTGCAACTATATGCTGCAGTGATGCACCTATATACAGAAAAATAATTAAAAACCACATCATAAGCACAATATCAAAATTCCATGTACCGGCACTGAACTTATAATAATAATAAAATGCATTTTCCTTTCATTTATTTTTTTTTTCCTCTCTTTCATTTCTCTCCCTCCTACTATATTCTGTAAAAGTCAATTATGGTCTTTGGAGTAGATGAGTGCCACCCTAATAGTTAGGAACTCCAGAAGGACCCCACAAAGCTAAGTAAGTGCTCAGAGGATCTTTGATGTAAATAAACAGCGAGGAATGCTGCATCTAGAGGAAATCCTTATGTACACCATTCCTGCTTGATGCTGAGCTTGGAGCTGTCAGTTGCAGCTCTGGAAAGAGCCCTCAAACTTACCCTGGCAGTTCTCTCAAACCATTGCTGCAGGGTGCAGTGATGGTCAAAAAAAGACAATAAAATATTGGGCGTATCAGGACAAGCATGAAAACTAGTATCAGAAGGTATCATTTTTCCTCCATATAAAGCTCTGGTGCACCCATAGTTGGAAGGCTGGGATGTTTCAGGCATCCCCATCTCCAGAAGGACACAAAGGAGTTTGCAAAGGAACGGAAAGCAAAGGGCAACAAAAAGAAGCCAAGGATGAGCCATCTGACTTGCCAGGAATGGGTGAAAGGCTGGGACTTGTCAATTTGCAGAGGAGACACCTACTGTAGGATATGGTTGATGTTTACAAAATTGTGAAGGTGGTAGGTAAGGTGAAGGCAGAACTGTTGTTCATCAAAACCTGCAATACTAATACTAAATATGCAATACTAAAACTAAGTATGCATGCTTATGCATACTAAAATATGTGATAAGTACTAAAAAAAATGCAATCATAAAACTAAGGGGCGCTCAGTAAAACAAGTAGGAAAATAAGACAGTTACGTGAAAGCACTTTTTAAAAAAAAAAAAACCACGGACACACTGGATGGTGAACTTTGAGAACTTGCTGCTACGAGAGGCTGTGGACACCAGTATTATGAGCAGGTTCAAAAATAAATTATACCATTGCAGGGACAACACATCATTATAAACAACTACTGGAAGGAATAGACAGGGGTGTGCCATGGAGCATCCCTAGTACAACAAATGTGGATGCTGGGGATGTGGAAGGGGAACTGGCTACAGAGGGCAGCTAGGCTTTCATGCACTTTCTAAACTATCTCTTACTGCCGCTGCTCCATTTTAATTTTTAAATGCAGTCTTTCACTACAAATTATGCAGTCAGCTTCTCCACATTCAGGGAAATCACAAGAGTCAGCACACCTGGAACGCAAAGAATATTCTTATCCAGAAAGGCTATGTTATTGATCTCAGTCTTTCCCCTGTTGGGTATGTGAGGCTAGGTGGATCCATCAGGGCATTTCTTATATTCTCAGCCTTTTAGTTTCATCTTATGTCTCATTTTTCATTCTAACTTTGTCCTTTATTTTGTCCTCATTCTGCCACCAATTTATTTTCCAAACCCTATTTATGAGGTTTGAGATACCTATTTTTTCTTACTGCATTTCCCAGATCACTACTTCTATTAATGCACAGTAATACAACCCAAAAGCTGACAAGGCTTATAGTTGAAGACTTCTAAGACACAGCTGTGGCTTTACCACTTATCCTACAGCCTCAGGGTAAGCCAAGCTTACCACATTTTATAACTTCAGAAGAGAATAGTAATTCTGTAAATAATTATTTGCAAAGTGTTCCGTCTTCCTCCTTGTAATCTAGCTTTTTTCCTTTTCTCCTGTTTTTCTCAGCCTACTTGTTTTTTCAGATGGGCTATAGCTGCATAGAAGAGAGCAAACACTGCCCTGCCTGGCCCCTTACTCACTTCCCACTCCTTTCTTCCTCTTCCTTACGCTTTCCCTTTCTGAAGTGTTATGCTGACACTGCGTGATTATTCACACTCAGACTTTGAGGCTCTTTCATTCGTCAAGACCAGAACCACCTGCAATGGAAGGAGTTAGTATTGACTTCCTGATTCGGACCGGCCAAGTTACCTTTGAGAGAGATTGCTTCTTGTAAATCTTTTGTCTGCAGAAATCAAACTCCTAGGTTGTTTGCAACAGATTTTTGAGGTTTAGCAGGGCAAAAGTCCTAGAGGGCAAAGATGTATGCTTTTCTGTGTCCCATGAAATTCGATTCAGGTCTGACAGAGGGAGAAATTGGGAGAAAAATACCTTTTTTTTTCTATGGCTTATGTTGGCAGCAGTACTGTGGCAGCCATCCAAGGGGACCGGCCGTGGGCATTCTTGTCCCAGACAGTGCCCGCTGCACACAGCATTATGCCGTGAGCCTGATACTCCGACTGTAGCTAAAAAACTTTTGTGAAAGTGAAGTTTGGAGACAATAAAGAGAGAAAAACCAAAACCACCTTCTGTAATAGCTCTCTCTAAACCCAGCCGTAGTATCTCTTTGATCTCTTGATGGGCTCAAGAGCACCCTTATTTTGAAGAAATTGTAGCCATACTCCTCTGATGATCACCTGGGCACTGCACACGGTGCAAATCTCAGCAAAAATTTTTATGAGTAGCTTGGGGCTTTTTCATTTTGGAGGAAAAAAATAGTTCTGCAAAGGCAAAATATTTTTTTCTTTGGGAAAAGGTATTTGTGTGCTATGTGTGAGACTATTTCCAGGACTGCTGCCCTATTTGCTCTCACAATTGGGATGTCACTGGAGAATGTAATGGAAGGTGGGAAGGAGTGGGAGGAGGATCTTGATGTTAGGACAGAAGATTGACACACAGGTGAAGAGATTGTTATTTATATATATTTATATATATATTTATATCGTAGTAAAGTGTGGTCCCTGGTGATGCTTTGCTCACTGTTTATATGTGAGGCCAATATGCTCAGCTGCAGGGTTTCTTCGGCAATCAGTGCTCATCTGAAGACAAGACTTTGCTCTCAATTTTCTCACAGCCCCAGGTGTACAGCAACATCGAACACAACTCTGCTCTGTGGCAAATGTAAAATCCACATCATCATAGGAGCAGAAGAAAACCAAGGATCATCAAAATATATAAACACTTTTTAAAGAACTGTGAATACCTATTCTAACTTAATATGCATTTTGCAGGTGATGACTTTTGATCAGAAGCTCTGTCTGATGCTGGAGATGTCCTTAGCACAAGTAATACAAAAGCATCTAGCAGAACAAAATTCTGAAGATTTTATTTTTACTTTAAAGCTTTAGGAATAAGTATGTTTTCTGGGAGGAAAATAGCGTAACACTTTTTGACAAATTTTAAATAATTTCTGCTTTAGTTGCTCTAGAGCTGGGCTCTGGATTTGATGTATTGGCTTCTTTACAAGGAATTTAAGAAAATTAGAGCTCTGATGATGAAAAACAGCTTCATTTTCACTGAATTTCACTGAATTTTTAGAGTTGGGACCATAGAGATCATCTAGTCCAACTTTCCCGCCGAAGCAGGGATTGCCCGTAGCTAGAAGATGTCACTCAGGACTGCATCTAGGTGGGTCTTGAAAACGTCCAAAGAAGGGGACTCCACACCCTCCCTGGGCAGCCTGTTATTTCATGTCTTTCCCAGCCTATGAAACAGATAACTGTGTTGCTTGTCACTCAGGCTGTGAACTACCCTGCTTACAGTGCAGTGGTTTTGGGCTAATTAAAACCATCCCTGTTGCTAACAGTCCACCCAAACCTCTGTGCTGTATCAGGCACAGGAACTGAGAAGCATCTCTGAGGCCAGCCCAGAGCAAGAATACACACTGGTGTCCTCACCATGCTGTCACTATGTGTCATTCAAATCCCTCAGACTCCCTTGCTGTTTGAATTCTATTTGAGGAAGATTTACAAATCCTATGGTGTCCATTATGTGCTTCACACCCGCAGGCTTTGGGTGTGCCTGTGCTCAGTCATTACAGTTTTAGATAAAAGACAACCTTTAGACCAAGGTTCTAGAAGTTGTCCAGTCACACTAACTGATTCTTTCAATAAGAACAAAACAAGATTAAATGTTTTCTTGTTTCACATGAAAAGAGATGCTATCTAAAAAACTTCTAACTTAGCATTGATATCCAATAATTAACTGCTAAGTACTTATTTACAGTAATTGTCAGAACAATGGGTAAATGCTACCATGAGTGTAAAAGCTGTGACTCATAGTACTAGGCCTGATGGTAGTTGTGTCGTCCCTCCCTTGGTGTACAACGATAATCACAGAGCAGATGCGGCCCATAGTAATTGTACCTGTCCAGAAGCATGTCAACTCAAGAATGTGAAGGATATGGACACCAGGAATTGAATATATATATATATATAGGGAAACACACTATTATTGTCTCTGCCGTTTAGCCAGAGCCAGTGTCCAGCTGGTCAAGTAAAACAAGATTTTGGCAAGTGATCATTAATTATGTTTTCTCATCTTGTGAGTTTCTAATACAAATCATCTCACAAAACTAGACACCAATGATATAGAGGTCTACATCTGAGCTAGTTGCCTGGGATTCCTTTACAGCTGCCAACAGATACAGGCATTTCTGGGGGCATAATTACTCTGGATATGCTGGGGAGGCAGCAAAGTTCTAGGTTTCCCTTATAAAAAAACAAGGATATTTTACCTTTGATCTTTCAGAGGAGATGCTTTAAACTATATGAATATAGTGCCCTAAAAGGAGCCTAAAGGAGAAAATTACTAGCTTTCTAAAAAAGTAATGAGCACGTATTATTTTTTCGTAGTCTGGCTTTCACCTTTCACAGAAGTAAAAGAGATATGTGCTCTCTATGTCTGGGTTGTCCTGCAACCAGCAGGCACCACGGAGGTTGATAGGGATCTACCTTACTTGGAGTGTAAGATCTTAACAAGAGCATTGCGCTTTGTAGCTTGTATTTAACAACTGGTTCAAGCCAGAGCCTCTTAAAGACACAGTTCTCAGCAACTTCCCTCCGCATCCTGAAATTAGACATTAACATAATAAGGAAGTTCAGATACTAACTTAATCTAACTTAATGAACACGTTCAATTAGTCTCTGAGGTGCTCTGCACTGATTCATGGAATTGGAAATCTCTCCCAGGGTATCAATACTCTTGCTGTCAGATGGCAGCAAGTCTGTTAGTTCCAGTTGTGCTGTGTCATGAAACTAATTCATCTCAACCTGCTGCGGCTGTTGGCTGTCAGAATTTTTCAGGTAAAATGGCTGTGTCAGTATTTCTCCTTTGGAGAAAGTGTTACCCATTCCTCTGCATATGTCCACCTGGTGTGTCACGTTTGTCTCTGACCACAGGGTATTTCTTGTGACATTATTGATGTGTGCAGTCATTGCTTTTTGTTATAGATATTCTCACAGCAGTTTTTTACAAAATCGTGACAGTTCCCAGTACCCCCAGATTACGTTTCCCTTTTACCTTCCTCCCACCCCATCTTTTTTCCCATATATCTGCTGGTTGCCATGACTTTGACATGAGTTCCTAATAAGTGCTCAAGAGCAGGCACTTGTGTTTCCGGTTTTCTGTTGAATAAAATGTCAGCAAGTAACAAGTCGTGTTACGTTGGTACCGCTCCGTTATTTAACAGTGACAAGTATGGATCAGAACTGGCATCCATTGCTGTATATTCTTTAACATATCTTCTGCTAGCCTTCTGAGGCTGGAGATAATGGAGGTTATGGTTACACGACTAAACATATTTCAGAGCAGAATGGTTAAATACAAACCTGATAAATGTCAGACATTACTATATCAGGTATACCAGGCCTAGCATATCAAATCAAATTTGGAGTGTCATCCTTCTAAGCTGTTATGGTTTCTAGCAACACTATCTCAGGAAAATGAGAATACTATAAATACATATCTGGTATAAGGGACTGCTGACTATATTTTCCTTTTCCATCCAGGACATGCAAATTTGTTTCTCCTCTGTGTTGGGAACATGCGCAAATCTTACCACTTCCTTAATAGCATTTTTTGTTTGGGGTCAGGATAAATCTCTAGTTCTTCTCTTAGAATTTCCAGTCCCTAAATGAGTTTCCTTTATCCATTTTATCATTTTTCAAAACCATCTTAAAAGTGACCACTCCAGTGTCTTTAAGCATCCATCTGGGGCTAAGAGCTTCCCCCAGCCCTAGTGTGATAAAGATTAGTGGTAAAGACAGTTTGATGTTGCTGATCATGGTATGTAAATAGTTTTAATTACATTTTGTAATAAACTTGTTTGTAAGAGAAGTTTAGACAATCAAAGTCCATATTCTCTTTTTACTTTCGCTTTTTATCTGCCCAATTCACATCTGACAAATGGATTTGAATTATGTTCCTACTGTTAAACTGGAGAGCATGCCTCCAACGCCCAAAACTTTTCTAGGTTTACATTAACTTGCAAATCCCTTATCTGCAGCTGAATATCCCTCTTTAAAGTACTATTTCCCAGGTCCCTGTGGCTGGCAAACACTTTCACCTAAAACTGAACTCTTGTGAATAAGAGCATGAACCTTTCTAGCTGCGGGGCTGTCCGCCACTGCCTCCTTCTCCTTTTGAGGGCACTGGCATTTTGTTGACACTTGAGACATGCACAAGGCCTCTGCCACTGCCCTTCTCAGCTCGGGCGGCAGAAAACTTTGTGTGGGACTGCTTTTACATGGCTCTTTTAACTCCTTTGTTGACAAACTCAAGAGCTTTGTCAGCAGTGGTGGTGCTTCTTTCTCAAGCCACTTTGCCATGTCCTCTGTTTTGTAGGGCAGCAGGCTTAGAAAGCTGGTTTTGGCAGCTCCATCAGGCACAAATCTGCCTACAACATTCATCTCTCCAAGGAATCTTTAAACCCTTTCTTGTCTGTCAGGCTAGGTATCCTAATGATAACATCAACCTCCCTCGTGTGATCATTTCCTAAACCATTCTAGAAAATGAGCTGGATTAATGAAGACTTATTATTTAAATTGCTGAAGCTAACCCAGCTCATTTTGACTGAACACACGAGCTTCTGTCACGACTGCTGCAACTGGAATGGATGTCTATTGGTCCCTAAGCATCCTGCAAGTCCCAGTTGCAAGATTATATACCTTACTTTAAAACTCATAAACTAAAGCAGCTATGACTAAATTTCTGAGAGCATGCTCATATGCTGAGTTAGTTGTATATGAGAGTGCAAAGCTCTGCAGAGGTTAATTTCCTCTGATGAAAGCTCCCTAAGTTAAATTTGGTTCAGATATCTGTGCTGTCCATCTTCAGCAAAGTTATGCCCTTAGTTCATTTTAGTTTTGGTTCCAAGCTTTATTCTGTGGAGCACACAGAGCCAAGACATTTGAGTGAAATCTGTTTCATTCTCTGTCTGACATCTCACTGACCTCTGGCTTAACCTGGCTCTCTTGCTCCAGCTCCTGGCTTTTTCCAGAGCTCTGGAAAGCTGTGTTTCCCCACACTGGCCAGCCTTACAGCTGATTCTGTCAGCTAACAGCAGCTGCGGCACAGAAAATGTTCTCAGGTCTTGTACTTTGAAGTCTAGGGATGGCACTATAATTATCACTCATCTCTGAAACGGGCTCCCCAATGCTGAAAATGTTTACAGAAATAATTTGCTGAGGATAGGAAAAAAATGCTGGCAATTTAATCGTAATTAAAAAATTTTCATTTCAATTGTCGAGGGATTCCATCTTCAATGTGAAAATGTCACAGGTCTCAGCAGTCCTGTTACTCTCAACAGGCCTGTATGCTGTTACTCAGCATATCCTTGTTTTACTACAATTACATTTGAAATTAAAAGATTTTCAAAAGGATCTTTGCTTTCTGTTTTCTTTTAGTTTTAACCTCTTACTTCAAATAAGAGGAGGCTGGTAACATCATTTGCTCTGTTTCTTAGATACTACATTAGGCGTTTGCCTGATTTTTCATTTTACCTTTTTCTCTTTATGCTTTGATTTTTCATGTCACACGAATGACACAGTAGCCCTAAATATAGCAGAAGATTGCTCATGAGACTCTCTTAAATTAATCTGATGAAAAGAATTGATTAAACTTAGTTCTTGACTAAAAATTAAATCTTTTTTCTTCTTTGCTTGACTCAAGGTCAATTTTAAGCACCTTTGTCATTCTTCGACAGATAGGAATAATGTTTTGGGAAATATTTTGAGAAGGAGAAATAGCATAGAAAAAGCCTTCTTCCCACGCAATCTTAAATTGCTTGGGGATCAATCCTGCAGCACACTGAAAGATCACATCTATAATCTGTTTCTTAAACTTGGGATCTCTCATATGTAAGATTAAGTGCGTGTTTAAGTATCTGAAAACTTTGTTTTGTCTATTTAACTGAATCAGCCTTCTGTATGGTGATATCACACTCAATTACACTCTGAAAGAATTCCTGGCTCATTTTCAGCCACTGCAGTAAAAAGACCTCCCTCCAAGGGGGAAATAATGCAGGAGAGATACTAACCAAGGAATCCCCCACCAAATTCAGCATGTAGCCTGCCCTGTTATTTCTTCACTGCTGTTTCTTGGTGCAGAACAGCAGGCCTTTAGGGTAGATCTCCAGGTCATGTAGACTGGACATATGACATGAAAAAAACATTAACCCCTAACACAATTCTGTGTAGTTTCAACCCCATTACTTTCTTTGTAACCTTGTGGGAGAGATGCTAAGTGAAAAATGACCTAAGTGGGATCTTTTTTACCTTACGTCAGGTTGCCGGGAATTCAGTATGAACAATCAAACAATTCTACTCTTCTGTCTTTAACACAGGATACTGAAATAAGGAAAAATAGTGCCCTACACAGATATAGTACAAAATCAGAATAATATTTTCTGATTCAAGTACCAGTACCGGTGGAAAATGGGAGAAAAGTTTAGCTCTGTTGTCAGCTATTTAGATGGTGCTTTAGCAGAGAGAAAGTCAAGACTTCTGCTGAAATAAGGAAAGAAATATGGGGAACATAGAGATCAAAGCCAGCCTACAGTGTAGGAGGACCAACTAGCAATGGCTGGTGTTTCTGTGATGTATTTATTTAAATACAAATTTAAATACATATGTATTCAAATAGTAATAGTTCTACATTTCTAAAGCTCTCTCTTCCATTTGCATATTGATCTTGCATAATTTTGAATGGGACTAAATTGCTTCACTAATTTTGATGTCAGCTACTAATATTTTAAATGAAGCTGCCAAAAAGTTACAACCATAATTTACCCAAAATTATTGTTATGAACTTTGCTACAAGCTACTGACTGAGTAAATAAATTAAAAATTCAAGTGGTGCAATTTATCTCAGGCTTTTTTGCAGTTAAGGTAAACTGATACAGTGTTAAAATGGCAATACTGGAACAAATTATTCAAATTCTCTAATTATGTTACATCTGTTAAGACCTTGAAACTAATACCTGCAGCATACCAGCACTGTATAATACTAAGACTGTAGACTTCTGTCTTTGAGAAAAAAGATAGATATTTGACAGACAATATTTCTTTCCATTATTAAAAGAACCATTTAAAAGACAGGTTAGGTCAGGAAACAACGGGGACTATTGAGACAGCAGCCAGAAAAGAGAGCAGTGTGAAATATTTTTGCAGCAAGAAGAATTGGGTTGTGAAAATTTCCCCCAGCACAGTGTTAGAATGGTTAAACCCAAACCAAATCGTTTGGCAACTATGCCCTGCTTGGAAATATTTATAGAAGGCTAATACTTAGCAGGTGGTAAAGTTTTCCTACCAAGGATCTCCAAATATTAATAACGAAGCTTCACAAAAAAAATCATGTGCAGCTTTTCCAGATGTGTCTGCTCCAGCAGGCAGGCGGTTCGAAGCCCCACAGAGCCAGCCTCCACCGGGTGCCCCCAAAGTGTTCCCTGTCTTGTCCAGAAAGGAAATCCTGGGAAAGCTGGTGGGGTAATCAGAGATGGAGCAGGGCACCCTGCTCGCTCTGTGCTCATGTACCCCAACTTCTAATGCTCTGATGGAGACATCTAAGAAACCCCCAGAAACTGGCACTAAGACAAACACAGAGACCTGTCAAATCTATTCCTGTGACGTTGTTAAGCACTGTATGCTTTGGAGAAATGAGGGAGATACAGAAAAGGTAGAAAACTTACTTAAGGTTACGCTGCCAGTAACTGGCAGAGATGGAGCAAGAATCCCGTGTTGAGTCCCAGCCTTCTGTTTGCATCACCAGCGTGGCTTTTATCCCAGGGACATACTGTGGAAATGGGAAATGAGACACTGCAAAAGTATTAAAGAGCTGAACAGATTGTAAGTGCTCTGGACAATCTTATGATTACAGCCCTTGTGAGCTTTGCTTCACTGCTGGGTAAATTGGATTAAACAATTCTGAACAGGTACGTGACACCTAAGTAGGCGTAAAGTGGTAGGAACAAGCATTTTTCCATCAAAGAAAATACAGGATTTTCCACACAAATGAATAAAACTTATTTCATTCTGAAAAGTTCTTTGTATGAACCTGTGAAAAAAACTAATTGTTGTGGAGGAAGAGCAAGTTGTTATAGAAACACGGTGAGACGGATAAAGAAATGTCAAGAGAAGTGGTGGGATGGCCTGAGGCTGAGTACCAGTACTCGGTGATTAATATAATTTACAGTCTGTAAAAGAATGATCAGTGCGGTGGCAACATTTGCAGTGTGACAAAATTGTTTGGGATAATTAAAGCAAGAGAAGACCGAATAACGTAAGTGAGATAGAAGATTTGGAAGATTTGCCTGAATTCCTTAAGCAAATATCAGAGTTCAAAGTTAATGGCAACCAGTAATAAAGAAAGTTTTGCGTGAAAACTTCAGTGCAAATCTAGGAGTGGCATGGAGGAAGGTATGGATTTATATGCTAAATAAATCTGTAGTATGTTTATTTGAAATATTTCAGTTCTGGTTATTACATAAAAAGAATGGGCAGCAGAAAAGAAAAATTTAGAAGCAACTGGGAAGACTGACAGTAAAATTTCCACATAAACTTGAAATTAGAATTACCTAGGTAAGAAGTGAATGGTAACTGTAGAAGTGCACAGTAAAAACAGTAAAGATAAGATATTTCATGGTCTTATATTTTTAATTATAATGCAAGAGCAAGGAGATGTTAAATCAAATAGAAAAGATAAAATAGATCATATTTAAATAAATACAGAATGGATAGTGGATAGCAATAGATGCAACAGTAGACTATAATCCTGAGCGCAGGAATAGAACCAAACGGAGGAAGTTATAAGACATTTATGTCCTCAATTAAAACATACTACAGTATGCATAGGATTAAAGAGGAAGGATAGTAAAAATTATCATAATTCATGGACTTAAAAACAAACATTAAAATAAGGAAATGAACTGGTTATTTCATTTTTGCACAAAGAAGAAGGTTTTGTCTTCCTCATCTGAAGTATCTGGGACCATCAACAGCTGCTGACATGATCCTAGATTAGATGGTGTCATCTAGTCTACCTATTTGAAAGTCAAAGGTGCTAATTAGAGGAAACAAGATCACAGGCATATGAACAATAGAAAAGCCCAACAGATTGTGTCACTTTCATATTTTGGACTATCAGACACTTCATTTTGTTTAATCAGGAAATTTATTTTTCGCAGGGGATATGTAAAATGGAACATAATAATTAGTTTAGGCAGTATGTTCATCCTTAGATTCAGATATTTCAGTATATAATGAGCACTTTTATAGTTATTCCCATCCTTAATCAGCAGGAGACAGACAATGTATAGGCATGGAGAGCTTCCTTTATCAGTGCTGAAGAGCACATGACCTATATATCCCTGCCATCTGCCCATCTTTTAACCCAAGGTAAATCTCCTCAGTAAAGTACTTCATAAAAGAAAGGAAATGCAGCTATGGCAAATTTATTAACAACCAGAAACACTCAATTGTTATATAAACATCAGAACAAGGAGCAGAACAAAGTGGTTTTGCTCTTGCACTACAACCATGCCTGTACCTATCTGAACAAACCAGAGTCCAGAAATATGTCCATTTAAAATAAACAATCATTTGCAAAATGACAGGTTACCCCATGGAAACACAGAGATTCTTATCTCCATTTTTTATTGTTTTGTTCATGTCTGCTTTAATCTCTGGAATTACCATCCTGGAGAAAAAAAAAAGAAAGTGCCTAAAGAGTATCCAAGCTCATAGTCTTGTCCTTTTGTCCTGCTGAATTTATGTTTTTTCCATTTCACTAATACTACGGATGTCTGAAACCTAAGAAGTCTCATGCACTGTGTCTTGTCAATTGATCTTATTTTTTGATGGGCTCAATTCAATGTGATATAAAGGACATCAATCTCCTGGAAGTCAGCTTTCACTTTTTGATGTAATTGGACTGGAGGTCAAAGTTAGGCACCACAGACCGTGAGAGGATGTCAATTACACGGTTCAGTTTTAAAACCTTTTTTAGCACACACTCCCTTCAGAGAGAGATTCACAGGCCGTGGGCGCTGAGCAGGCAGAATATATAGCTAAAGGGAGCTGTGTGGTGACCTGGGTCCTCTTGGTGGCATGCGATGCAGCAGTACCTCAGGTTACACCATCATGCATATTGCTGCTCTGTACTATGGAGCTGCACTGGCCAAGTGCACTCCGCCTCTGCCAAAAGCCCAGTCAGCCGTTTCCACAGCATCCCTGGAGAAATGAAAGTGTCGTTTTGGACCTCCTCAGGCATTAAAGCTTATTTAGAAACATCTTCATCCTCTACTGTGTGTTATAACCTGTGCTTTTGAGACCCGGAGTTGATTGGAATTAAGTTAGTGAGAGTCCTTATTATAGGATGTTCACAGCCTCGCTCCTTAAGTATGAAGGGATTCTAATCTGAGAATTTGGTCTTCCGTCATGGAAACAAATCTTATATTTATACTGAGTCTTTTCTTAGTTCTGTATTTTAAAACCAATACTTACAGCCTTTCAGAGTTTAATTTTAGGCTTTTAGTACTCCTAAGGTTTCTTTGTCCTCTTTTTGGCCCAAAAATATATAGCATTTTTCTTTACTTGAACCTATAAATAAAAATGCTTTCCTCTTAATCTCAGAGTCTATGGCTCTCTGTCCATATCAGTCCCGATCAAAGGCAACACCTTTGAACTTCAAAATCTTTTCAAACAGAATATTCCCATATTATTCTGTGTACATCCTTCTGATCTTTAACTCATTTCTTACTTTATTCTCATACCTACGTCTGATCCCTTCTCTCTCTGTTCAGCTCTCCTTGCAGTCTGCATGAACCTCACTCCACGTCAGTGTCTGTCTTGTCACACTTGACTCCCACTGCTGGGACCTTCTCTTTAATGGACAGTTCAGATTACCAGAGTTTCCTCATTTCCCTTTGAGCAATCCTTTCTGAGAAATACCACCCCTTTTAACTCAGCTATTACCACCTATCAGTAGTAGGGCTTTGGGGATTCTTTTCTTTCTTTTTTTTTTTTTTTTAAAGCTATACCTTTGTTGCATTCAAAGTCCATAGATTTTAATAGCCAAGTCATTAAAAAGTCACAGAGGGAAAGGTGTAAGAGTAATATACAGAATCTTAGCTATTAAAGGAGAGTGGTTTCTAAACATTAGAAGTATAGTCAGTGAGAGACTGCCCGGGGCCCTGGAAACACTCCAACCTGCAGTGTGTGATTTTTTTTCAGGGTGGCAGCAGGGTGTGTGCAATTACATCTCTACCTGTGATTCAGCTTAGATGATTGTTGTGGCTCAGTTCAGCTAGCTAGCAGTGCCAGAGACAAATGCCACAAGCGAGAGGTCACACACCACGATCATTAGACAGTTGCCTGACATAAGGATGTAGCAAGGACCTTCCAGTCTCTTTAGGGCCACAGTGCATGTGCTCTTCTGTGCCACCTTACCTCTCCCTTTGCCTCTCCTTTTACCTCTCCTCTCACAGGAGAGTTTCTAAGATGGCTCCACAAAGTCTTTTTTATGATGGAGTGATTAGAAGATGAGGCTCATCTGCTCTGATTAAATCAGGTTCAGCAAGGTTAAAGAAGCCACTTTAACAGTTGTCTGGCAGACTGGAGGGAGGATCTCCATTTGTCTGGCTTTGCTGACTTCAGATGTTCCCTTCTCAGAGATCTGATTGTTTGGATAAGGACTGGGGAGATTTGGGTCCCAAGTCCACTGTTGCTGGGGGGGGGTTAGCAACCAGTTAGCCTGGCTTTTGTGATCCGAACTGATAGATGCTACCAACTTGCTGTGCAATCAAGAAACCCCCATCCAAAAGTGCTGCTAGGACACTGCAGCTCTGGACTTAAACAAGTCTACAAAACTGGTGACTGGAGGGCTCCAGACAGCTTCCTGGGTCAGATGTACTGCTTAGTCAGACGCCAGTTTAGCAAATGTGTCTTGCAAATTAGGATTGTGTCTCTCTATAGTTTGTGAATAACCAGCAGCAGGGTTTCTGAATTTGGGATGCAGTTAATGGGTTTCATTGTGATTCTTGAGGTCTAGTGATTCATAAAGACACCCCAGTTTAGGCTCCCAGAGGTGTATGCAAAAGCAAAAAGTAGTAAAGACTAATATTTGTCTATAAAGATTTGGTGACTCAATCTGTAAAGGGAGCTCAACTGAGAATTGCCATTTCTAAAATAACTTCCCTCCATGACTGCATTACAGGTTACTTTATTGGGAGGCCCTGAGACACAGAAATAAAAACATGTCATGTCAAATTTCGTATCAGTCTATTTAATTTCACAATGAGCAAAGACAAAATTTGAAATATGCATAGAATAAGTTTTTTGTGTCAACGTACAATGGCAAAATACTGACAGCAATAGAACCCCCTAAATAAGCCCCCATGGATGAAACCCTGTGCTTAAAAACCCAATTGGTTTTTGATGAGCCTGAGAAAAATGTCCTCCAGCCCAAACGCTGTCAAAAAGATATTCATATATGTATGCTCTCTGGCTGTTTGGTAGGAAGATTGCTACAAGCCTTGCTTATCCAGATACTTGTGATGTATGTGTTATGACATCATCTCAAAATATATTTCTGGCAGTAAGGGAAGTTTGTAGAAAGTATGGAATTTTATGTTTATATTGTTTACATTTTTCTGATTTATCCACTAAATTTCAGGATTGTCTTGTCTAGCATCCTTGATGATAGTTTATGTGTGTGCTATCACTGAAGATATAATGATGAATATCTCTAATGGGCAGAGGGAGGGAAGTGCCAGTAATATTTACAATATCTTTATAATATTGGGTGACTTGCAGTTTATCTATTCACTGTCTACATACCCAATATCCAAGAGTTAAATCAGAAGAAGGCAGTAAAGGAAAATTACATGTGAGATGAAACAACGGGAAAAATATCATTCCCTAAGGAAAATAGCAGAGTAAAGAAAAAACCCACAACTATATGCCTGACTTCATCCAGTCCAGGAGTGTTTACTCTTCCCAAGACTTGAAATAAAAGAGAATGCCTAAACCTCACAAATTCCCATTCCAGGAATAAGAAGTGGGTTGTCAGCAAATGGAAGCTGATAGCCACATGAGAGAGGTGGAGAGGGATATGGATGCAGTGAGTATAACAGCTTGTTAATTCAGAGGTGAGTAGAAGTAGGTGTCCTGGAGCTAAGAGGGGTAGAGATTAAGCCAGGGGTGGGTAGATGTACATTTGTGGACATAAGTCACTGTCCAAGTGTGCCTTTTTGGGAAATGAATTAACAGTGCTGTGTTTCGTGGTGTCACTTTGGGATGACATTGTTAGCTTGGTTTGGTACCTAGACCCCTTCTGGCATAGTGATCTAATTACCTGGCTTCACCTGGGCAGGAATGCAGGGAGCCATACCTATCCAGTGCAGTCCAAAGAGAAAAAATAGACATTGTTTCCCTAGGATACATACCCATATGAAATGAAATCCTGTGTAAAATGATGTACATAAAACACTGAAAATATTTCAATAGCGACTGATTCAAATTCTAAAAGAGTTGGTAATTTCTTTTGAAAAAGTAAATTGCAATCTAGACAAGAGACTTATTTACAGAGTTACAAGTCATATTCAGATATAAATTTTTTTTCAAAAGGAAAACAATAATCATGATTATTATTATTAAAATTCCAGCGCTGCATCATAAGTCCTCATAAATGCAGTACTATTTGATTTATAAGAACCTGCACGTAGTTCCCTGTATTCCAACTAATAAGTGTTTGAAACAGAAAGAAGATTTTAATGAGAGTCCTTCTATTATAATAGAAGTTTCACTTTTTACCTCTGAAGTCTGTAACAAATGCCAGGTTCACAGGTTTGTTTTTTTTTTTTTTTGCTTTCACTCCTGCGTGCCTTTCAGCAGACTAATGTTGTTCTGGCCTTCATGAACCTGGTGTTGTCCAGACATCATTCTGGCTAGGATGCAGGAGAGGTTTTTTGGTCCATCAGAAAGGTCTCTGTAAGGAGACTTGTTCAGGCAACATGTCATTTACATCATGACTTCCCTGGCTGTATGGATCAGCTTAATCTCTCCCCTTACTGCCAGATGGAGTTTACTTGTGTCTCTTAATTAGCTGACCCACACTGGCCTATTTCACATGTGTCTCTTATTTCTAGGAAGAAACTGAGGGGCCAAGCCTTCTTTTCCAGCACTGCTTCCCTCCCCTGGGCATATCAATCCCTCTGGAAGGGCAGCAGCTGCTACGCTGTTGATAGTTATTGCTTGTGGACATTTGCAACCTGCTCTATGAAGATTGCTATTGTCATGCCAGTGTTAGGTAGAAAATGGAATTAAATATTTTAGGCCAAGTATTGACCACATTTAAGAAGTGTGCAGAGTTGGGCAAACAGCAAGGGCTAGCCTGCCCCATGCACACTGTCATTGCTGTGTAAGTAAGTGAGGATACCAGTATCTTCATATTTTCCCCTAAACTTCTGGTAGTTTTGGCCTGGAGCATACACTGAACCTTTCAAAGGCATGGCACTTGCTGTCACTGAATCTGCTATCTACTGATCATCACCAGAGCATCACTAGAAGCATCCTGGCAGTTAGTACTTTTAGGCACCCTAATTGCCTTTAGGAGTTACAGATTAACTTGCTTCCTTATCCTTATGGCTCCAGTGAGAGCCTACAGTATGTCTCTCCATGTTGAAAAAAGTAATAGCCCAGTTTAAAGTCCAGGAAACAAACAATTTGCTAATATTTTTTGCTGCCTAAGCAACTATTGATACTGCTCCTGATAATAGTTACCCATATTCACCCGTCAGGGCTGCAAGGGGCAACTGGTGATGGATCTGACTGGGAAAGAGCCATGAAAAAAATCTTCATTAACACAAGATTACCCCAGACTTCTGATTGAATTTCACTTTTCTTTTCTGGAAAGAATTTCTTCCATATATTGTTAAATTGAATGTGCTTGAGCTTGCATTGTGTGGTACTGAATGTTTAAGCTAAATACTGAGTGTAATGCAAATTTGTTCTGTAAGTTGCAGTTTGCTGTTTGAAGATGAGGCAGTTGTAGCTCATCTGAATAATGGTTTTGTTCTTAACTGAGCTAACGGTAGCACTGTCCCAAAGCACCAAATTATAAAGCAGGAGAGCATGTAGGAGTTTAATTTGTAAGTTTATGAGGGGGTACAAAACCAGCTCATCTGTTAGGAACACGTAGATGAAAAACAAAACTGGTGTATCTAATAATCATGTTCAAGAGTGAAATGATTGGGGACTGTAATAGTTGGAAAATTACAGGAATCTCTCTAGGCTTCCATGAAACTGAAGCCGCTTTGGAGAAGGTGAATATTTCCATTTGTACTGTATATTCTTCAAAAAGGAAAGGATATTGCTACTATGATTAATAGGTAAACTTTTTGAGGGAGCAAGCTAGTAAGAGGTTAATTTTAGTTTTCAGGTAGTAATGATTATTTCTAGACTTACTAGCTCAGTAGAACCTAGTTGACAAAAATATAAAAAACCCATTCCTATGCCTTATTAAGGCAAATAAAGATAATATATATAACTAGGACTAATTTGGTGAAAAGTACTAACTGTGCAAAAGTTCCTAATTTATGTTAGCTTCAGTTATCATGTTATAGTTAAAATTCCTCTTTTTCTTCAAATCTTCTTTTCTACATGTAGGAGTGTGCCCTCTCGTGTATGGCTTCAGCCTTCTGATCTGTACTCATCTGTTGCTGAAGCTGCACATTTGGTTGCAAAGTCTGGTTAAATGGTAGTATGCTTTGGGGTTATCATGGCCTCCAAATCTGCTTTTGTAATTTTTTTTTAAAGTAACTTTGAAATATGCTGAGTTTGTTTGTTTCCTAAAATGGGGATGCTTTTTTTTTTTTTCTTTGTAATTGCAGTGTGTGTGAACCAATCATTAGGGAGATGGCAGGTGTCCCATGTATCCTAAGCCTTTTCTCCATCAGTCCAGGTCTGATGGTCACCACTGGTCAGACACCACTTTACAGAGTTCTTTATCCGTACATATGTTGGTAGTGGAGCAGGTGACGACCTGCCTGAGCCCAAGCCACCCCCTGTATTCTCTCCCTTTTTTCCCCCTTGCTTTTGGATGCAGACCTGTACTGCTAGTAAGGTCTAGTTTCTGTTCCCTGCTCATTCCTGCTCAGGTTAGCTGAGACAAGAGATATTCAGCCTATCAAAGAAATACACACTTTCTGTGAGTTCTGCTGCCTGTCGTGATCTTTTCATTTCCCCTTGTAAGAATGATGGGGAATACCGTATCATCATAGAGGGACTTGGCCCAAGAGATTGCAGGGCTGATTGACAGGGCTTTAAACAAGATGTGAAGGAGGAGGGGGATAATAATATCATGCTTGTCTGTGACAAGTTGTGGGGTAACACACCAGGATAGTTGAAGTCAACAGGGAGAACACCTGTGAGACACCTCAAGGAGTATTCCCCTAAGAAGGTTAACACAGCCAACAGCCCAGCTGAAGTGCTTCTTCATGAATGCATGCAGCATGGGCAACAAACAGAAGGAGCTGGAAGCTACTGTGCTGCTGGAAAGCTATGGTACAGTGGCCATTACTGAAACATGGTGAGATGAATCCTATGACTGGAGTGTGGCTATTGATGGTTACAGGTTGTTCAGAAGGGTCAGGGAAGGAAGGAGAAGCAAGGGTGTTGCCCTCTATGTTAAGGAATGGATAGACTGTGAAGAGATGTCCCTGAAGAATAGACAAGAGAAACTGGAAAGCTTATGGGTAGGAATTAGAGACCGAGGCAAGAAGGGGAACCTTGTGGTTGGTATCTACTACAGGCTGCCTGATCAGGCGGAGTCTACTGATGATGCCTTCTTATCCAGCTATAGGAAGAATCGTGCTCAAAGTCTCTTGTCCTGCTGGGGAATTTCAACCACACTGACATCTCTTGGAAAAGCAACACAGCGAGCGGTAAACAATCTAGGATGTTCCTGGAGAGCCTTGACAATGACTTCCTGAGTCAGGAAATAGACAGTCATACTTGAAGGGATGCAATACTGGACCTGATAGTCAACAGTGCAAGTGAGCTCATCAGGGAGATCAAGACTGGAGGCAGCCTGGGCTGCAGCAATCATGCCCTCATGGTGGAGTTCACAGCCCTAAGGTGTATGTGACAGACAAGGAGCATACTCATGACTCTGAATTTTGAGAAAGCAACCTTCCAACTCTTCAAGGAGTTAGTCAAAAGGACACTCTGGGAAATGGTCCTCAGGGACAAGGGGCAGAACAGAGCAGGCAGATCTTCAAGGATGCTTTCCATAGAGCACAAGAGATGTCAGTCCCCAGGTGTAAGAAATCAAGCAAGAAAGGGAAGAGACCAGCATGGCTGAACCATGACTTGCTGGTCAAACTAAAAGCCAAGAAGGAGCTGCACAGGCAGTTCAGGCAGGATCAGGTATCCTGGGAAGAGTATAAGGATACTGCCTGGTTATGTAGGAACAAGGTCAGGAAGGCCAAGGCACGGCTGGAGGCACCTGGCACCTGTCAAGGGATGCTAAGAATAACAAGAAGGGCTTCCTCAGGTATGTCAATCAGAAAAGGCAGGTTAAAGAAAGCATACCCCCCATGATAAGCAAGAATGGCAAACTGGTAACAACAGATGAGGAGAAGGCTGACATTCTCAACAACTGTTTTGTCTCAGTCTTCATTGCCAACCCCTCTCCTTACACTGCCTGAGTTGAAAGTCAAGGTGAAAACAGGGGCTATGAGAATGAAGAACCGCCTACTGAAGGAGAAGACCAGTTTGAGACCTTCTAAGGAACGTGAAGGCATAGAAGTCTATGGGACCTGATGAAATCCATCCATGGGTCCTGAGGGAGCTGGCATATGAAGTTGCCATGCCATTTTCCATTGTATTCCAGAAGTCATAGCAGTCTGGTGAAGTTCCCACTGAGTGGAAAAGGGGAAACATAGCTCCCATTTTCAGAAAGGGAAAAAAGACAGACCCAGGGAACTACAGGTTGATCAGTCTCCCCTCTGTGCCCGGCAAGATCATGGAGTAGATCCTCCTGGAATCGCTGTTAAGGCACATGGAAAATAAGGAGGTGATTTGTGACAGCCAACATGGCTTCACAAAGGGCAAATCATGCCTGACATATTTGGTTACCTTCTGCAAATGCGCTACAGCATTGGTAGACAAGGGGAGAGCAACAGTCATCACCTACCTGGACTTATGCAAAGCGTTTGATACTGTCCCACATGACATCCCGGTCTCTAAATTGGAGAGACATGGATTTGATGGATGGACCACTCAGTGGATCAGGAACTGGGTAAATGGCCGCACTCAAAGGGTTGCGGTCAACAGCTTAATATCCAAGTGGAAGCCAGTGACAAGTGACGTTCTTCAGGAGTCATTACTGGGACTGGTGCTGTTCAACATCTTTGTCGGAGACAAACACAATGGGATAGAATGCACCTCAGCAGTTTGCCGATGACACCAAGCTGTGTGGTGTGGTTGACATGCTGGACAGGCTTGAGAAGTTGTCTTATGTGGACCTCATGGAGTTCAACTAAGACAAATGCAAGCTCCCACACTTGGGACATGGCAATTCCAAGCACAAATACAGGTTTGGAGAATGGATTGAGATCAGCTGTGAAGAGGAGGACTTCAGAGTGTTCATAGATAAGAAGCTCAACATGAGTTGGAAATGCGTGCTGGCAGCCCAGAAAGCCAACTGCATCCTGGTTGCATCAAAAGAAGTGTGGCCAGTACGTTGAGGGAGGTGATTCTGCCCATCTGCTCTGCCTTTGGTGAGACCCCACCCGGAGTACTGTGTCCAGCTCTGGAGACCTCAGCACAAAAAGGCCATAGATCTGTTGGAATGAGTCCAGCGGAGGAGGGCTAGAACACCTCTCCTATGAAGACAGGCTGAGAAAGTTTGGGTTCTTCAGCCTGGAGAAGAGAGGCTCCAGGCAGACCTTACAGCAGCCTTCCAGCACTTAAAGAGGGCCTACAGGAGAGATGGGGAGGGACTCTTTATTATGGAGTGAAGCAATAGGATAAGGGGGAACAGTTTTAAACTGGAAGAGGGGAGATTTAGATTTGATACGAGGAAGAAATTCTTTACTGGAGGGCAGTGAGACACTGGAACAGGTTGCCCAGAAAAGTTGTGGATGCCCCATCCCTGGAGGTGTTCAAGGCCAGGCTGGATGGGGCTTTGAGCAACCTGGTCTAGTGGGAGGTGTCCCTGCCCATGGCAGGGGGTTGGAACTCCTTGATCTTTAAGGTCACTTCCAACCTAAACCATTCTGTGATGCTACGATTCTATGATTCTATGATCACATGTTCCTATATGGTATGAATTTTTGAGCTGAGATGAAGGTTTTTAAATGTGATGAAAGTGTCAATCATCTCTGAAATTTGGGAAGCATCAAACCTCCATCTGCCCCCAACCTCAGGCTGGCAGTATCTCATTGCAACACAAGCACTCTTCTAAATATAGAGATAGGTAATTGCTTCCTGTATTTTCAAAAAAAACTTTAACATTGGGGAATTCAGTCATGTTGCTTTACGGCTCTGTCCAGCTGGCAGCACCTTCACTTGAACCACAACGACAGCAGGTAATTGTAACAGAACAGTCCCTGTCAAAACAAGGACGATTTACTATGGCAGTGGATAATGAAATGGAACAACTCATGCAAGCAATAAAGAAAAAGCACTGCCAGAAAGATAGAAAGGCATATTCAGACCTTTAAAGACAATATATTGTATAACAATAGAGTAAAAGAGTGAGCCGCTGAGTGTATCATAGCTCAACATCTCAGGACAAAAGGAGAGCAAGCAGCATTTGTAGACTCACTTTGCATCTGGGAAATGCTTGCTGAGCAACAGTGATGATCATTCCCAGCATCATTAGCACCTCTTGCATCAAATCCCATCCTGTGAACTCTTCTATTCCAGTATACTGACAGTTTCTGAGGCCATCCTTTGTCAAACAGTTTAGAAAATGGTGTAAAAGGAACAACTTTGAAATATATTGTCTGTAGTCTTCCTAAATCCAAACAGTTAGAAGAGAGTTTTTGCTGTTGCCTTTATCATTAGTGTTATTCAGTGTTCATATGCGATTTGTCTCTTTTACTCCCTTCTTGCAGGTAATACAAATATCTACCCTTCTTTGGAATTCTTCTGATTTGTTGGGCATAGTAATGTATGCTAGAGAGGAACTCTGTCAGCTAATTTTGCCTGGCATGAAAGTCTGTCCTAGATGTGTTTTCTATTTTACCGACACTGTCCTAAGTGCTGTTTTATGCAAAAGTGTAAACAAGGAACACCCGCCTGTCTACTGTACATAAATCGTTATTTTATATATAATACATGTATACTTTCATAATACTGCCTAAAAAGTGCACCGAATTCAGTGCTATTGCAGCACTATACCGGAAGGATGCTCAAGACCAGTCTTGAATTAACTCTCACATCTGCTGCCTTGCAGCTCGGTGGTAGTAGCTTGGAGCACAGCTCAGGCTGCCAAACCCACCCGAGAAGCAGTTAGCACACAGCCAGATCTGCACTCCTGCACTTACAGTAGCAAGTGCAGCGCTCTCACAGATGGCAGTGTGGGCATACCTTGATCTTTCCAGGTTTGTCACCTAATTCATATCTCATTTGTTAGCAGCTATCTTTCTTTCGGGGAACATGTTTGACGTATGTTTATGTGCGCTTCTTTTTCCAAGGAACACGAAAAGGCAAAGTTCTTGGGTGTTCTAGAAATACTACAGATAAAATATAAGGATATATATACATGCGTAGAAAGGACTATTCTTTCACTTCATTACTCTTGGTATCTTCTCCCTCTGGTAAGCCACAGTGTTTCGTTCAAACTGTGCTGTGCCTGAGACCTTCCAGTGACAATAGACATACCAGGAGCAGATTACTGCAATGTTATGAGAGGGAAGAGGTGAAGGCAGCCTAGTTCCCTACCCTCTGAGCTTTCCTGTCCCTCCTCCCCCTGGAGTTTCTATTTTTATTTCTACCCCTGGGAAGGAGAAGCAAAGCCGAGGGTTGTGTCTCTCTTTTTGCAATTGCACAATGACATTTCCCCTAGGATCCTCCTGTGGACTGAATTGTTATCTAAGATGTGGTGTCAGGGGCATTATATATTATATTATTTGCTATGCAGTGACAGTAATTTTTAACGTTAATTTCTTTCTCTACTTCCTGGCATCTAGGATTCAGAAAATACCAGAAGTAGCAAGAAAAGGGAGAAAAACCTCTTATTTTCCTGTGGGCAACAAGCTAACTTTTATTTAAAAGTTCATGCTATATATATATATTCTTATGTGTTTAGCTCAGGCAGCCTACATTTATCACAGACGCGGTGTCACCACTAAAATCTTTATAGTTTTGCCTTTGAGAGAAGATACGATTACCATACTATTCCTTAGGTGTTCTCTTTCCTTAACTGAGGGAATGTTTTCCATATATTAACTACCTGCAAACACATTTATATAGATTTTAAATGTTGACAACCATAACGTTCAGAATGTTTGTATATGATTAATTGCACTTTGGCAATGTGTATATAATGGGATACAAGTTATAGTCAATAATACTTCACTATTTGAAGCACGTTTCACAAAAATAATTGCTTTCTGTGTTTGTGTGTTGGTCTATCTAAGTGAACAATCTCAAAGAATAGGACAAATTCCAACAAAGCTCTTTCAGCTGTGTCTGGAAGACACCAACGGAGAAAATAATTTGTATTGCTCTGCTCTCCTTGGATGCGAGTAGATGTGGAATCTGTCTGTCCTTTTCTCTCTTCATTTCATAGCCCTGCTCCCTTTCTTCACACTGGCTTTTGTTGCTCCTGCTGCCCTGCTGGCATTGGTGTTATGTAGCTCTGTAGGGTGCAGTAAGAAAAATTATATATACCATTATGTAGATATTTACATGTTATAAATTGGCCAAATTGTTTTTTGTCCACCACTTAGAAGTTGTAGTCTGCTCCTAGCAGCTGTTTTCAGATGAGACAAGAATATGGTTTAAAGGCATAATTTTTTTTCATGTGTGTGTGTTTTTTTTTTTTTCTGCAACACTTCATATAATTCAATAAAGCTAGGAGTTTGTTTTACTTAGTGTCAAAAAATGCTGTATTTTAAAATGAATCTAACTTCAACTTTGAGGAGTCTCCAATGGCAACTCTCTGGAGTGGAAGCACATGATGGAAAATGTTTGCAGAGCGTTTGGCTAGTAGCTGTATACCCTCAGCACTCACAGATTAAATGCCTACATGGCCTTTTGGTTGCTGCTGCATTATTGATGTGGAATGTGATAAAAAACGCTGCCAGAAACGTGCAGACCAAAGGTTGCTAGAAAAAACACTGCTTTCTTGTTGTGTGACTTGTATATTTGCTTAAAGATGTTTTTACAAGTACCTTTTAATGAGAAAAAAATACAACTATTACATGAACTAGTCATCTGTCAGGCTGGCAGTATGGACAGTCAAAAATTAATATAATTTAGATACGGGCTATAAATGCCTGGCAACAGTGAGTTTAGATTGACAGTGTGCATTAATTGCCTGCAGTCCTTTTCTGCAAGTTCCTTCTACATCATATCTGAGATTGACATCATATAACCTTTGTCATGGTTACAACAGTCAATAGTCTCCTGTTAAAATCAAGAATTCCTAAATATCGGAGAAAAGGAAGCACAGGAGCTTCTACCTGTCAAAAAGACTGCATACAAAGCAGTTCATACACAGGAGAAGAATTTCACAAATCAGTCCTGTCTTATACGCTTTTAAAATAGCCAGCTCATCACTGAGCAGGGAGAAGAAAGAGAACTGCCACAGTGAGGAGACATGGCCCTGTGCTGCCCAGCACTTCCCTGCAGAGCTTTGGTTTTCTTGCCCACTTCGTGCATCTCAAGTGAAGACATAAAATTTAAGTCCTTCCCGGGTCTGCAACCTGATAATCTTTCTTACGGGTGCAAATGAATTTTGGGTGCTGTGGGCTCTCTCTCCTCAAGATGCAAGTTGCGAGCCATGAAGAGTTTTCCCTGCCTTCCATAAGGACCAGGAACTGACTTTCTGGAATGGATCTGCATTCAAGAATGCACTTTTCCAGCTGCACTATGAAATATGGTACAGATATATCAGAAATACAGATATACAGAAATATCTGATACAGATTGGTCCCTTTTATGAAAACAGAATTATCATTTCCTCTCTAGTTTCACCCATGTGATGTAGGAATGGAAATCTTCTCTTTTCATATTAGCCAATGAAAAAGGAGAAATCCAGCTGCTTATTTAGATAACCAATGAGTAATACATGTGAGATATGGATTAATATGTTAGCAGAGGTAAGTGCAAGTTGCACTTTTATTCCCCTGCATGTGGTAATATTTATATTGTTATCCATTGGTACTTTATTATTTCTGATACTGGAATAGCTGCTTAAGTTCCCCTGCCATAGAAAAAGTTCTTTACTATGAGGGTGGTGGAGCACTGGAACAGGTTGCCCAGGGAGGTGGTTGAGGAGACATTTCCTGGAGACATTCAAGGTGAGGCTCGACGAGGCCCTGGGCAACCTGGTCTAGTTGGAGGCGTCTGCAGGGGGGTCGGACTAGATGACCTTTGAAGGTCCCTTCTGGCCCAGATGATTCTATGATTCTATGATTCTATGATTTATTTTGTTCTGTAATTATTTGACTATCTTGTTGGCTATAAAAGTGCCAATGCCTTCATATGAACTTGCAAATGTATTGGTTGCCTTTGTCAAGAAAATGCCTTTGTATGAATATTTACAAGGACTAAAGGCACTGTGAATATCAAAGCAAATTCCTGATTCTCAATTCAGACTTATGCTTGAAAGTACACTTTGACATTGTTCACCTAAGTTAAGCTAATATTTTTATTAAAATATCTTTGCTAAAGATATGAAAGAGATACATTTGTGACTCACTGGGTTGCCAGGCAAGATATGAAGGTGAAGGGAAATAAATAGATGTTTGGTGGAGGGAAATTAAAAAACAAACAATGAAAGTGGCCAGGTTGTAGCTTCTACTTATGTCAAAAACAAAGCTGGACTGACCTGGCTGGCTGCTGTTTTTAAAAAGGCAGAGGGAAAAAATGTTTTTAGTTCTCCCAGCAACTCCAATCAGCCTGGGATTGTCTGAATCAAGGCACAAGAAGGAAATGCTCTTTTATTTCAAGGATTTCCCAGTAGTGAGCACCTGTGAGCAGTTAACAGAGACTGTACAGAGGAATTACATGGCAGATGATATGTTCTATTTAGTGCTTTCTAAAATGAAAACCGAAACATTTTTTGCTCCATGTTGCACTGATAGTTTGCAAGTTGTCCCCATTAAAGAAATGATGTCAAAAAGAACTCCGCTGATGACAGCCTTTGCCAGGAAGCTGATCAGATGGTAAGAACAAATAAGAAATTTGGCCTTCTTACAATTTGAAGACAAGGAAAGGAGACCAGGGAGCTGTGTGACTGGGAAAATGTAAAAACCCAAGTTTGCTGAAGCCAGAAGCTGTATCAGAAATGAATTTAATTAGTTTAATCTCTTATGTTTTCTTCTTTTGTGTGTCTGCTGTAACCTCTCATTATTCCCTATGAAGAGGCTTGGTTGGTCTGTCTTCTGCTGCACTGCTCTCACGGGCTGTTTTCAGAGATTGGAGTGTGTGGGATTCAGGTGTGGGATTTTTCCCCAGGCTAGGAGAGGCTGAGTTGAACCCTGGTTCCAGTAGGCAACTGGAACCAAGCAGCTTTTGGGTATTGAGTGCGACTTCGATGTCCCAGGAGAAGGATCTGGGAATCTCTACCAATAGGATAGAAATGGGATGCTGAGCGCTCCAGAACCAAGTGATGGTTTTGTCCTGACTATAAGCAGGACATACCTTGAAGTCAGAGGAACTGAAGACTGTCCAGCATGCTTATAAAGCAAAATCATATCTTGGTTAGTAACATTAAGTGCAAAATTGATAAAACTCTTTGTCTATTTATTAGATGGTAAAAAGAGGTAGGAATTAACGAGGCAAAGAATGAAATGATCAAGAGTTATCCCCACTTAGATGTAAGAAATGCTTTCCTAAAGAGTGCAGCTAAGCAATTAATAACGCTCCCACTCCCTGTTATAAAATGTGAGTGCGTTTTGGAATTTGAAAGAGGGCTCATCATAGCAGAAAACGTTGATCTCAGAATTGGCAATACTAACAAGTAGCACCTTAAAATGCTCTCAGTTCCTACTGATAGAAAGTAAACACCGATCTCCTATGCTGTGGGTGTAAGGGATTTGATTCCCTGTAGCTCCATCCCTCTGTAATCTGGGCACTGTTCTTGCTCTGATTCAGACAAGGAAATCATGGTATATACCTTTCTCATGTCTAAAGTAAATAGTTTAAGAGCTCCAAAGCTAGTTTTATCTGTATTCCAGAAATAACAGTCTTTATTACCCACCATTTGTGTGGCAATAGCCCACAGAGACCTTCACCCA
Source organism: Scolopax mira (assembly GCA_004320125.1). Lineage (NCBI taxonomy): Eukaryota > Metazoa > Chordata > Aves > Charadriiformes > Scolopacidae > Scolopax > Scolopax mira. The sequence goes on from BJBW01009823.1 coordinate 50,896, forward strand.
GACTGCTCATGCTTGGCCTTTGTGCAGTATGAACACACTGACCAACAGCTCCTGCTGGAGAGTGGGTACCATCCAGGAAAAAAGATAACTGGAGGCCTGTGTCACTGTGTCCTTGTGTCACCGGATGCTCATCCTGGAAGTTCACACTTAATTTTCTGAGGCTCTGGCTTCACAGAGATTGCTGGTATGTCAGTATCACAGCTTTTCGGATTGCTTGTGGAAAAATCCTCTCCCTCCTCCTGCTGAGGTTCTGTATCTGACCTGTGTTGTTTTCCTGTGTTTCTTGACACAGAATGGCCATTTCCCAGGCAATGTTGCAAATCCCTTTCACAGCACCTACTTTGGGCCGTTTTTATAACCCATCTTCTAATCTATTTTGTGTTCATTCCCCAGATAAGAAAGGGAGATCCTCACTCCTGAAGTGCAGGACTTGCAGAAACTGCACCACATGTGGTCTCTGAGGGCCTTTAAACCCATCGTTCCAGATTCCTGCCAGGGTTTTGATATCTTTCCGTAAAGACTTAGTTCAAACCCTGCATCGACTTTGAAGATGCTTTACAGGAGCACAAATTATTGAATAATATTTTAAATAAGGAAAATCTGATTATGTTCTATAAATATTAATCTCAGAGTGTAATTGCTCTACTACTCTATTATATTACAATAAGCTTGCTGGTGTTGCAGCATTTTAAATAAGTGCTAGATGATTTAGTTTGTTCTTATGCTCTTCCTAGCAACAATCTTCAGTCTGAAACAAGATTGCAATTTGCTGATTAAAAGAAATACCATCTAATCAAGTGATATTGAGAATTCTTTTTTTTAAAAAAACTTTTTTTTCCCTTTTTATTTATTCCTACTAAATGTTTCATTTTTGGAACATCTTATGCCTTTTCTACTATTGTTGTTTAATTGGCATTAATAAAATGCTCATAACCCCACTCATTCAGTAGGTATCACATATCCAAGACACATGATAAACATTTGGTTAGAATGTGCTCGCTTTGGGGAACTACCCAAAGTGGTAGCAGCTCCTCAGGATGTAATCTGTTAATATGAGTCCCAATGGGGTAATACTTTGTATTCATTTTACTGGCTGCATATGTGACTAGTTGGGAAACTTTGGGAAAGGGAACTGAGATAAGCAGATTATATTTAGAGCTAATTTTGAATCAGAATGGTCTGGAAGAGCCTAATGGAACTTCTCTTTGGGAAAAATACTATAGTATCATTAGATTGACACCATTAATAGAGGAGTTATATGTGAGACATGAAGAATAAGGCCACAGCAGTTTTTGCTTGAGTAAAATAATTGAGTTGAAGTTGGTATTTGCTTTCTTCAGTCCAAATGGAGCAGTGGGGGAATCCATGCCAAGAGATGCGTCTCCCATCACATCTCATTCAGATTAGCATCTTATTAGTTGCAGTCAAACATTTTCATAACTTATGCCTGTGCTCTTAATATCTTCTCTTCACACACAGCTGTAGTAAGAAATGAACCTACACATACAATGATAGTGAGTTTTTATTTTTAAGTAGTTACTCTTATATTCATGCACCATTCTTTGCCTTGTGGCCCATGCTGGTTTTCAGTCCCCACAGCTAAGCATTTCTTGAAAGCTAAAGACATATTATTTGGAAAAGATAAGTGAAACTGGCCCCGTGGAAGTGACTCAGAATAAATTGTCTTGTTGGCATGGTGGAGTACCTGAGGCTTTTAATGTCTTTTCGATGAGGCTTCTTGTTGTTGTGATAGGACAAGGGGTAATAACTTTAACCTATAAGAAGGCAGATTCAGACTAGATATAAGAAAGTCATTTTTTATGATGAGGGTGGTGATAAACTGGAAGAGGTTGCCCAGAGAGGTGGTGGATAACCCATCCCTGGAAATATTCAAAGTCAGGCTGGATGGGTCTCTGGGCAACCTGATCTAGTTGAAGATGCATCTGCTTAGTTGGGTCAGACTAGGTAAGCTTTAAAGGTCCCTTCCAAGCCAGACTATTTTATGACAGTATTATATATATATATGCCTTTTATCATCAAATCAAAATTGCTGTAAGTACTGCAGAGCAATTCCCTCACAAGACATCATGTAGCTTTTACATATCTTTTAACAGGTGATGACTACATGTCTACAAGGACATGGACAACCTCACTGCAGGACCTTATCTTCAAAGTGGAGTTTGACCTAGGTGTGATGGTGACTGTGATCTAACCAAGTGACAGTTAAATACCATAAATCCATGTACATGGTAATAACTTAAAGTTGTTACCACTTTTTAAATTTCTCAGTTTCAAATTTCTTGGGATAAAATGTCTTTGTTTATGATAGCAGCTTAGTATGTGGCACACACCAAAGCAGAGGGATCAGCACAGACATCTGTGCAAACAAAGAATATTGCACAAGTACAGGCTGTGGCAATGTTAGGGATGGGCTTAGGGATACATGATAAAGATCGTAGTCAAAGTATTTTTTTTCCTTCTTTAAAGGTTTGCTAATATCCATGTACCAAAATTTATTTCTTTTTTTCTTATGGAACAGTTTGAATATCCCTTTATTAGTCATAAACCCACTAGATTCTTATTGGGAATGGGATAGGACTGGAGAGATGAACAGCAATACGCAGCCTGCTGGCTGTAACAATGCCAAACCCAGCCCAGTGTAATTGCCTCTGATGACACATGCCTTTGAATTTAAGGCTTGTTAATCAGTCAAATTGTTTTTACTGTGAAAATTTTAAAATAAAACAATTGAAGGTATCTTAACTGCTCTTTACCACTGGCTTTCCAGCATATTGCTGTTAAAACTGGGTAATTTTAGCTCTATGATGGTAATCTGGTGGTGACACAGGAAGACAAATTGCTTTCTTAGGGTCAGTTATGGTTTAAAAAATCTTTATAATCAGTGTAACAAGTGGGTGCAATTAAAATATCACACCTACAAATTAAAAAAACACCTAATAAATTAAAGGAGTTTTTATCTTTTGCTCAGGGAGATCTAAAGTGTCAACTAGTGGACAAATATCCATTCCTCTTATCATTTTCTCTTGGAATGAAAGATTTTCCCAGATTCAAGCACATTTCCTTGCTGCAGTTAAAAGCTGAGTGAACAAAACTGTATTTTTCAACTAATAAATCCTCTAAAAAAGGAAATCTCATTAGTGTAATGAATACATTGAATGGCTGTTTGTTATACACAATTAACCTCCATTAATTGGAGTGGTGTGCTCACAGAAGAGAGACTGTTTATTTGATAGAATGATTTCCTTGTGGGGAGAAGACGACATTTCAGATAACTTGCCAAAATAACTTCATCTCTGGCTGATGGCACTAAGTTACCCTGGGCAGTGCAAATGAAAGCTGTCTGGACAGACACAGAAGGATTTTGTGACACTGAATGATCATGTAGCAAAACAGCAGGTGAAATTCAGTGCTGATGGGTAGAAAGCAGTGTAAATGGAGACTTTCTCCAAGCTTTATGTGAACAACAATGGGGTCTGACCTACTTATTACTGCTCGGGAAAGAGTTGGGGCTGTAACAGGCAGTTTTAAGAAAAGAGCGGTGTTCAGCAGCAGGCAAGAGGTAAAAAGAAAAGAGCCTGCCTGGAATTGCTGGCAAAATAGAGTTCACTCTTATGCTGTGGTGCAAATCCTCAGCTCAGCTCTCTGTTGAATGCCAGCCATCTCTCTGCTCTCTCTGGCTTAGAAAATGCCTCTGCTCCCTAGCTGCTGGTGGGACTCAGGGGAACCCGGTCTCTAGGCTGCTGTGGGGCACGTGCCAGTGGCCACGACCAAGGTCAGTGGTGTGTGTGGGCTCTGCCCAGCTGGCAGGATTGTGCACGGGTCCAGATGGACCTGCTGGCTGCAGTTCCATTCACTGATACCTTCCTTGCCCTGTGTACTTTGTGTTGCTCACAGTCCCAATTACTGCGAGAGGCATTGACCTCGAAAGGGCTGAGGGGGGTTTGAAGCCCACCTCCTGTAGGGTGACTGCCAGGTCTGGTTCACCCATCAGGGAGGTGTTTTGCAGAGTTTGGGATGTTAATGTGCGGAGATAAGAAGGAAGTGGGGTGTTACGGTTCCATCGAGAGCAGTGCCAGGGAAATGTCTAATCTTACAATCCACTTATGTCCTCAGGGAAAAAAAATGTTACTGGCTCTGTCTCCCTCTATTTAATTTAGTGGCCTTTGAGGATGATTGCTCAGTCAAAGAAAGATGAGGTTCAGAGACCAGAGCCCTGATACCACAAGCTTTCCTGCTTTTACAAGCACTGGAGTCTGACATATATGCAGTGGAATGGAGAAGGTATTAATTAATATCTTTTTGCTATTGATTTTGCTTTTTCCTATGCTGCTGGATCATTTTACTATCACCTTTGTGATTTTATTGGTAGATCTCTAGAGTCTTTTTCTCTCATGTTAATTTTTACCTTTTTGTGAGATGGAATTGATGCTGCTATTAGGGATCTCTGCTATTTGTTGTCATCACAAGTGTAAGGAAAACATTATTATGTTTTTAAAACTTGCGTTAACATATACTGTTGCAGTTAATTCTTAGGTGTTCTGTATCAGTGTTGCTGCCTATTGTGAAGCCAATAAAATGCTAATGAAAAATGGACCATTTCTAAAGTGCTGCGATCAATATGCAATACTTCTTACATGTTAACCTTTACCATATGGATTTAATATCACATCTGATTTACACCTAATAAAACAAGAGTCTGCCTCTAGAGTCATTCTCTCTCTTTTTTTTTCTTTTTTTTTTCTTTTTTTTTAGGATGAAGCATTTTCTGCTTCAGGTGTTACTGTACTTCACACTGCTTAAGGAGCCATCCTCACCCATGTCCCCTTACACAACTAATCTGTCTTCATCAAAAAAACAGCTATAGGCAAAACTGGATTGCTTGTTTAAAACTCTGCTTGCAGTCCCAGTGTTTTAAACCTGGAGAAAAATTGTCTACGTAAACAGAAGTGCTGCAGGCTTACTGGAGTAACCAGTATAAACATTTGCCACACCATCTCTAGACTTTTCTGTAACATTTTAAACAAACTCCTCTACATTTCTGGCTGTGATCATCAGATTTAGTTTGCAATTTTGACAGCTAGAAGTGGGCATCCTGCTTTCCTGATTTGTAAGCATGTTCAACTCTACTGATTTCAGTGGGATCACGCAAGAGGTGATTCCAGGACAAGTCTGGCCAGCTGACCGTAGAATGGTTAGAGTTGGAAAGGACCTTAAAGATCATCGAGTTCCAACCCCCCTGCCATGGGCAGGGACCCTCCCACCAGACCAGGTTGCTCAAAGCCCCATCCAGCCTGGCCTTGAACATTCCAGGGATGGGGCCAAGGATGGACCTTTGCTGCGAGCCTGTACACCTTCATACCGCAGAAATATTTTCCTGGAGCTTACTATGTAAGGAGCATATCCCATGACTGCTTCCTTGGAGACAGTGGTGCAGTTAAATGATTGAGTGTGTTTACAACCAGTACATCCTATTTCAAACCCTGGGTCTTTTTTAACAGATATTACATGTTTTTCCTCTTCAGTGTTTTTATTTGCCTCTTTAGGTTGTAATACTTCAAATATTGACTGCTTTAAAAAGATATGTAATTATTTTGTTCTCTTTAATTAATAAAAATAGAACCCCCAGCCATCAGAGCTCTGGTAGCAGTGGCAGGGTACTTCAGAATAATGACACATGTATCACAAAACATGTTCCTTTCTGATATGCCAGGGCCCTACTGCTTAAGTGTAGGATATTCCTCTGCCCTAGCCAAGGACATATGTATTTTTTCAGAGCAGTTTTTCCCACCTACAAATCCCTGTCTAGAAATGTGGTATCCACAAGGAAGCAGGCCCCTGTCTTCTCCAGACATTGGTCTCAAACCAATGCACGTGCCACATGTAGGCAGAAGCCAATGGGAAAATCTAGAAGCAAATGGGAAGGTTGGTTTACAGCCAGCTGTTACCATGGTTTTGTGTCAAGCCACAATACTTGGGAGCACAGCATGTGTGTATGGGGGACTGCATCAAGATGAGGGCCTTGCTGGGGTACTCCTGCAGAACTGCAGCAGGCCAAAGGCATCACAATGAGCATGCATGTACTCTGAAGGGTCAGTTTTCCATCTGATCTGACCTCTCATCTGTACTCAGATTTCCTTGTCTAGAGAAGTAATTTGCTCCATAGCAAAGACTAGATGCAAAGTGTTCATCCTGTGGGCAACTGAGATTTCAGGACCACTGTTGAAAATGGGAAATGCTCCACCTGAACAGCACACATTGCTCAGCGACTTATGTCTGGACACCTTGTACATCCTTCCAAGATGCTGCTGTCCAAGATCAGGCAGTACTCAGCAAAGCAGCTGGAGCAAAATTTGTGTCATACACGTCACAGTTGTGGTGTCATCCCTGCTGGTCCGTTTGAGATGGGACTCTCCATGGATTTTACCTACCTGGATGTTTTGAGGGGAATGGAATGCTGCTTCAGGACTTCTACACTTTTTGTGGAGGCTTTGACTTACATTTTTTCCATTCATTCACCTTCTTCACTTGTTTTCAGAATGGTGCTATCTATGATTTTCTCCTCTAGAGGCCTTACCCCCCTCTACAGAGGCCGACAACAAGAACTAGCTTAATTCCTAGCACACTCATGTATTCTCTTTTCTTCCAGCTTCCTCTGAGCTCTGTATCACACCTGACCACTCACCCTGTTAGGAGTCAAAAAAATTGTAAAGGCATAGACAGTACTAAGGCCCAATTATTTTAGTTGTGCTATTGAATAATAGACTGAAAAGCAAGATGCCTGGAGTGCATCAAAGGCCTAGTGAAGGTCTACAGAGACGCCTGTGTTATTTTAGGAAGAAATATGTGCAGCTCAAGTAATGTATAACTACTGCATTTAAAGATCTATGGCATGAAGAGAACACAGGGTGCTTCTAGTGACAGGAACTTGAGAGCATCCTTGGCAGAGGAATAAAGTGACGAACTACAAAGTGTATGATATTTCTGTGATGGAAGATGGTGATCAGTCAGAGAAGCACTATAAGATGGATAAGGGATAGGATAAATGTAGATGGAGAAGGGCTCTAGGACTGAGGTGCTGGACGGCGAGGTACCTCCCTGAGCTGTGCAAGACCCCATGTTGTGCTTGGAATCTTTTCTTGGCAGGGAAACCTGGGAGAAGGTCTTGTGTCCATCTGGGTGAAGTGAAGTATGTGTTGTTGCTGCAACAGAGGGGTTAGAAACAGGCTTGGAGCCACCCACTGCAGTCAGCATCTGCCCCAGGGATATCAGGGGTCTCAGCCCCTGGGCAGTGGGGTGCAGAGGGGGCTGTGGGGAAGCAGCTTTGGGGAGATGGTTGCCCCTTCAGACAGGACGAGCAGCCGCAGGTCATGGCAGCAGCTCTCCAGAAGACACAGTGCCAGCACCTGCTGAGCCTGCACTGGGTGCTGCAATGTTTAGGAAGTTGCAACTTCCCTGAAAAAGCAGTATTTGGAAGGGCTTCTCTTGGTTTGAATTGGTTCTTGCTTGACAACTGGGAGTGGCTCATGGCATTCTCTGAGACTGATAAATCCTCTCATAGACCTGTCTCAAGCATGTGGGATATTGCCGTGACCTTGGGCAACCTTGGGTGACCTTGATATGAAGTGTGGGCTCACAGTGTAAGAGCAGAAGTAGGTCTGAGGTGGCCCCTTGTGCCTCATGTTCCCCTAAAACTTCTCAGACAGGCAGCGAGGACCAAACCACACTCTGAGACCAAACAGATCGGTGGTAGATGAAGCAGAGTCATATTATTTAAGTGAGCATTAACAGAGTCTGAGATCCTGATTGTATGATCTCAGTGACGAATTAATTCTTCATGGCCAGAGGTGAATGTGAGAAAAGCACACAGGAGGCCAGACAAGTCCCACACAGGCCTTTGTGGTGAGAGGCAGGAGCCATTTCCAAGTGATAAACAGCTGAACACTGGGCTGGTGTTAATGCAGCCGCTGAGAGAATTTCTCCTATGCTAATCTATGAATTTCATAGCCCAACGCTCCATTACTTATTTATAGATTTATAGCTCTTCCCCCACCCTCCCCCCCAAGCATCTGGCTGCTGTGTATGAAACGCACAGTTGCAATTACAAAATGTCGTCTAAAAGCAATTGCCACCTCTGTTGCCTGCTGCCACACGGTCACGGCAGCAGGCAATTAACAGGCTGTGCATGGTACTCTGTTGGCTCGGCACCCAGGAGCCAACCCAGCCCAGGAGCACCTGCTGAGCACCCAGGACTGAACCAGTGCCACCCAGGGTCCACCCCGTGCTCTGGCTCAGCTTGTAGCTGGGCTGAGACCAGTCTTTATGCCAGGGCATGAGGTGGAAACCATGGGCAGGAGCTCTTTCCCCCAGCAGTAGTAACAGAGGTCTCTGCCTGACCTCAGGGATGCAGGTGGCTCTAGTCCTCCCTACTATTTAGGTCAGAAATAGGTCAGTTAACACATTTTGGATCTGCTGCATGACTTTTCTCCTGTGTGCATTTTTTTTTTTTTTGTTAAGTATTGGAGCAATAATCTTACTCCCCTCAGGGACTGTGTTTTGGGCTGCCTCTGGGCTGGGACACTGTTGCTGCATGTGTTGTATAAAGGTGTCTTCTAAACGATTTTGTGCCTGTGTTTGGTTTTTTCTTAGTTTTTAATTTTTGCTGTGAGTTACATCCAAGCAGTAAGTGTCATTGACTACAGGATCCGGCAACCCCTTTGGAGCCCCACGACGGGAAAGGCAGCTCCAGGAATGTGGCCCATGCACGGAGGATATCCGGCCACGGGCATCTCCATATGTAGTCCTAGGACTTCCCAGATATAAGGGAGGAAAGCATTGCTACTGCTGCGAGACATTCAATGAGAAAAGCAATCTTTTGAAGACAAATGTGTTACATATGCATGTATGAGTTTAGGAGGGTAACCGGTGCCTCCAATAACAGCCAGAAGCAAATAGATAGCGATGGCAGAGTACAGCGCATGTTTATATGTACCACAGTAGGTCATGCACATTATGTTTTCTGCCAGACAAGATTCCCCTATGTTTCAAAGATAGCCCCAAGAAACGTGTTTTTCAGCAGTGGAGATGCGAAGCTAAAAATGCAAAGAATAAAAATTGCACAGTCACCAGCGAATTCAACATTCACTACCTGTTATCGCATTGTGCTTTCTAATGTGTCTCTATAATTTCCATGCCGTGTGCTGCGCTGAAGGACAGAGATCTTGGTTATGGCAGGTACTTCTCGTTGCAGTGTTGATGGAGGGTTCAAGGGCCTGTCATCCAGCTAATGCCTGGTTCCTCAGTGCGAGTGTAGAGGCTTTAGTAGTAGCTGCCTCATATTACTATATTTTACCTTGCAAGTGGTTCAATTGGGATATATCATCCTGCAAATCTCTTTGTCATTTTAGCACTTCAGTCTTATCTGCTTTTGTGTTCTCATTGAATATATTTGTGGTGTCTTGGTGTTACTGCTGGAATTTCTGTGTTTTTCTGAAGCTGAAGGTCTGTAGATGTATACATTTTTTCTTTTTCTCCTGTGTATTTTTAATGATTAGTTTTAAAAGATATCACACGGCCTAAAGATTATTGCAGAACTGTTCTGATACTGTTGAAAAAATCGCTAAGTAATATTCTTGTATGGTTGTGTCAATGCTTCATAATGTTTTACAAAGATTCTGTTTTATTTAATTGATTTGATTTTCTGTTGCCTATAACTTCCCAAGTATTTTTATGTAATTGCTTCACTTACGTAATAATTAACAGCTTATTAATAAAAAATATCCTGTTTCTAGAAACCACTACTAACAGGTTTGCAAATGTTAGTAGGAAGTTCAATGGCAAGACCTGAGTCAAATCTAAAATCATTGATTAGCAGCTTGAATCATACTCTAAAAGGAGTTACACAGATAGACAATTCTCTGCATCTGTCAAAATTCTATTGTAGTCATAATTTTATTTATTTTATCACATTATTCAAGGCCTTTAAATTCAAGCCTTCTGCACAGGAGAGCTGTGTCTCATCATGCCATGGACTGAGTAGCTGAGATAAGCCCATTTTCCTCCTAGGAAGTGTTTCAGTATTTCAGTTGGTGGAGGAAAAGAATAATTTCCTACATTTTGGTGCTTTTGTTACACAACTGTCATCTTGCAAATTCAAGAGTTCCATCTAGAGGAAAGCTATTTCATGAACTTGGTTTTGCTGGCCTTTTAATGTGTGTCACGTTTGCTGGCTGAAAATAGATTAATTAATTCTTTTTTCTCAGTTTTCTTTGTTAAATACTTATGAATTTCAAATTTCATTTTTTCTTCCAGTCAGTTTTTGAAACAACAGTTTAACATCAATATTCCCAGCTTATACTTAAGGTATCATCTCCATGTTTCTGTTTTCTGAGCATGCTGAAGAGAGAGAAAAATCCTATTCATGTCTGACTGTCAGTTATGCATTTGTAACCCAGAAAGCTACAAGGCTCAGATTTTCCTATCAACAGAAATAAAATATGTCCTTAAACAAAAAAATATTTAGAGTAGCTGAACAGACTCTGACAACAGCGAAACCATGTAATAGTATAGAAAATACTGAATGCAGTCATACTCACTGAGAACTAATATTTCTGCAAATAGATATAAATCTTTGCTCAGTTTGTTTTAGGAGTCACCATTTCCAAGCAATTTTTTCTTAACCTGTAGAGAAGTCTAAAAAAAAAAATCTACCTGAAATGCAAACACAAGCAATTTGCTATTGTCTTTAGGGGTTAGGAGTTAACGTCATGTTGATTTTTTATCTAATGAACCTTTTAGGCCCTTCTGCGGCTCTGATACTCCAGTTTATCTTTTCTAATATTCTTTGTTTGCCAGACAGAGATAAAATACCTTCATAATGTTTAATAATGAAGTCCCATATCTAAAACTATACTAGGATGATCTTTGTATTCAGATGTGTGTAATTTTCCCAAGACAGAAGCCAGATTTCTAGGTGTCAGAGAGAAAAGCTCTCAGCTCTCAAAAGCTCTTTAGCTCTCAAAACCAGGTGGCATTGTGCAACTGATGGAAATGAGCTGAAGAAATCCCACTGGTTTTGTCACAAAACTTGAATTTTGCTATTGTATCTTAGCTTGTTTAAAACAAAGCAAAGCAAAGCAAAACAAAATAAAACAAAACCACTTTAAGTTTTCCCATGGCTGTACTTTCCCAAGCAAAACGAACCATACCTTCAAAATTCATACCCATGCTAAGAATGGAACAGCATTCCTATTCTGTATGATCTTTACTGGTGTGGCTGCATTAGCAAAGCCTTCACACTTAAGGTGGTCTCATTTTCAAGGAAACTCTTTGTTATGTCCTTAAAAAATAGCTATAGAATCATAGAATCTATAGAATTTTATAGAATAATAGAAACTATAGCAGAGGTCTAGTGTATGTGGGTGCTATATGAGAAAATGGGGGGCAGGGCAGCAAGGTTGAGACTGTAAAAGCAGGTGACCCAGCCTGTGTCTGTGTGGCTCAGTAAAAGGAAACCACTGGGGGCACTGCAGATGAGTTTTGTGGGAATGACCCAAATTTATAACACTTAGAGCTAATCCCTTAGTAGCAGATCTGTGTTGGAAATATCTGATTGAAGCAGTCCAAAACAGAGCTTACAATGTCGTGACCTAACTGTTAACTAGTGTGAATGATCAGAAGGCCAGTGATTGCACTGGATCCTTGGTTAGCTTTTACTTAGAAGTAAAGATTTCCCTTTAATGACATAGTTCACATAAAAAAAAGGAAGTACTTTTGAACATACAGCATCTTGAGCACAGCAGGTAAAGCGAGTTTTTCCACTTAGTTATATGTATTTTTCTTACTTTCAAGATCAAGATAACATGAATTAATTTTTACATAACTACCTAATTTTACCCAATTAATTATAAGCCAGATCATATTTCTGATATTCAACCTAAGGCTTATTTCTGTTTTGATTATGTTGTACAAAAAATAGAACTCCTTTATAACGTTGTCTTTAGTTTCTTTTTCTGCAACACTTTCTGAAATCTTTAGTTGTCATTATGAAGACCAACTAAGGTCAATTTTGTAACCTTAGCCTTAAATTTGTTTGTGTTTTTAATGAAGCTACACTGTAGTATGCAATCACAATTTAATTTATCTAAACTGAACTTGCCACCTTGTTTCTATCAATGCTGATTTTAGACTTTACTGTAGTTGTCCTCAGCTTTCTCTCCCTTCATTTTGCAACTCGCTTTGCGATTAGGTAATTTTAGGAATTCATCAGAGGCAAAATGTAATTTTTCACGAGTCTTACTAACTTATAGTGCCCTTATGAGATGATAACCACGTGGATGTTTATGAACACTTGGATGCAATTAACCGTGGTGAGAAGTTTGCTTAGAACATATTTCATGTTATGTTTAAAAATGTGGACAGCTTTACAAAGATGCCCAAGGACTGCTGAAGTCTTGCTCCCCAGAGTGTCCAGAATTGGCTAATTGCACAGTAAAGCCATGACTGAGTATTTAGGTTTAGCTACTGAAGTGGCTAAGAGCAGACAAAGTCTTCCTTGGCCTTTTATTTTGATTTACAGTTCCTTTCAACTTCCCAGTTTAAGTTGGAGTGAGCCTTTCTACAGTGAATTTCACCCTGCAGACTATGGGATTGTTTTTCTTGGTTACCTTTCAAGAACTATTTCATAGCTGCCTCTGGGTCTGCAGGTCAGAGACTGAAAAACACATCTCTGGGACCAGTGAGGGCAGCTGGTGACTACAACAAGTTTTGAATGGCAGATGATATATCTTGGGTGGCGAGGTTTCTGAAGTAGATATCTCAATTAGGTATTTCAAAGTAGGTGGAAATGGTACAGGGTAAAATACAGAGGTAGAAAGTTGAAGGAAATATTCATAAACTTTTGAGCCAATACTGGTGGAAATTGTATTATTCCACTTAATATTCCACTTGCAACAGGAGAAAGAAGCTCTAAAAATAGCCACCATAAAGAAAATCTCAGCATTGGCAAACATTCATTTCAAAGAATAGGACCTTTCAGTCTTCACCAGGATTGTGGTCTGATGCTGTGACATTGTAGCTAAATGGTACTCTGTACAATGTGAACTAAAGTCCAGGGACTGTGTTCTTGTTTGCTCTTCATTGTGTTATTGAGGTGCTGAAAGTACAGTTCAGTGCCAGCAGAAGGCCAAATTTATGGATATGTCCAAATGTGTTCAGAAATAAGTTGCTCAATGAAGGTCATTTATTTATTTGCACATATATTTAGTTTACTCACTAAGCATAATTTCACCTCACAAGTAGTAATATTTGCACAGTGTAATTTCAGAAAAGACTCTAATCCATAAAGAACTTCCCAAATGAGATAACTGTAAAGCAGACTTAATTGCAAGAATTTATTGTTTTCCAAAACAATGAGGCTATTTAATAAAGGTGAAACAAGTACTAAAAATCCAGGAAGCAGGCAGGATATTAGCAGAACTAAGATCCTTAGTTTTACCCCTGTGTCCATACATGCTCACCATCCATCAGCTGAAGTACCTAACTAGGTGACACATGAAATGTCACTCTAGAGTATGTGCATTTCCTTTTCCCATGATGGCATTTGCACTGAAACTTACTGTCTATTGAATGTTAAGTTGTGGTCTAAACTCCCAACAACTCCAACCCAGAGAAACATTTAAGTATACTTTAACAATAAGTTAAGGATAATTTAAGTGCTTCCTTTGTTGGGTCCCAGGAACTGATCTTTGAATCTCCTGTGCCTGTGACTCATTACATAGAAGCCCAGTTTTTTTAAGGAGGTAAACAGCTGATCAGTGCATAGTGCAAACTGCCCTTGTCTGAGCTGTGGAGAAACCTCAGAAAAATGGACTGGTGTTTCCATAAATAGAGAGTGGAAAATGTCTAATATCCTAATGGGTTTTTTTCCCTGTGGAAAGTATGTAATTTAATCAAGGTGGAAACATTGCATGGAAATGTGCTGCTTTCAACATAACTTTTTTTAGAAAATAAAATCAACCATTCAAGTATTTTCACTGCTGAGTCTTGGAGTCTCAATGCTTAAAGGGAAAGTTTTTCACTTGAACACATAAGGGAACAGGTTATAACTGGCATTTGAAGGAGAATGAATGAATTAGTGGAGGCTACCAAATATAATTTATAACAAATTCCCTTCCTGAGAAGGCAGCAGAATTTAAACGATTGCTTAAGTGTATTCATTGCCAACATCTGCCAAGAATATTCATAAAAGGAGATGGGCTGGAGGTGGATTTCAGGATGATCTTTGGAGTCTGAGGACTTCACTTCCCATTAGAGAGATACAAGGGCACATATAGGGAACTTTTATGTAAATTTGATTAGTATAAGTCCCCAGACATACATAATGTATCTCCAGCCATTGAAGTAAAAGTATGATAGAATTAGAAATAGGACAGATGATGTACTTGTACCCTTTCCCTAAACTTCTCATGGGGTCATACTGAGTGTGGAGATCACTTTGGTAACAAATCCTCCACAGGGCTCTTGGCAAAAAAATTTTTCATTTCTCATCAGCCAGTGAGGCACGTGAGAAAACTTCTGTTCAATTTTGTCTATTTTGGGCTACGAATGGGCAATACCTTCAGTATGAAAGGTTACAAATTGCTGATTTTGTGTTATGAAAAAGCAGCTCCTCCTACAACCTGCAACTTCCAAATGTTTTCCTGATTGGGAACTAACCATGGAGCAGTGCAGAGAAAAATGTGCTGAAGCATTCTAATGTAATGAACTTTAAAGCAAAAATTGTTCTGGAACCTTAAATAATGGGTACTATCGTTACTGTATTATTATTTACTTACATGTTAGATGACTGCTTATTTTTGCCTTAACATAGTGTGGCTCTCCTTAGCTACAAAAAGGAAAATATTGATGAGTCAGGTAGCTAAAACAAGATGCAGAACACAGGATGCTTTAAATAATACCAAACATTTTATGTAAGATCTATCTAATTAGAAATTAGTTCCCTACTTAGTAGTAGGCAACAGATGTCTCCAGAAGCAAACTACCTTTTCTTTCATCTCTTTCACCTACATAGGCTGGATCTGGATCTTGACCATGTAAATGTATTTTCTGTAGTAGTAGGTATAGTTCTATACGTTGTATAATTGTATATCATATATATTTGTGTGAATCTCCCTTCTTTTAATCAAATTTATTTTGAACTCCTAGTTCTTTTCTTATCTTCTGGCCCTTCAAAATGAAAAATATAAAAACAAATAGCAATAGCAATAACAAGAAGCACCATCTTAGAAGTCCAAACAGACTTTAAAACGTGGATAGAAACCAACCATTTTAATTTTTTCTGCGTTTGGCTTTGTTTCAACTTCAGAAATCAGCTGATAGGATTACAGATTAACATATACCAGCCAGAAAGTTGCATACCGCCAACTAAAACTCATCTGAGGTAACCCTGATGTTGTACAGCAGTGTCCTTCAGATGGAAAGACTGCCAGAGCAGGAGGATGATGTAGACTAGGTGGGAACTCTCAGAAACTACCAAGTGAAGATCTTCACCTCCAGATTTTAAACCAGTGACTGATGCTTGTGCTGGCCTGACCTCTGCTAGTGGAGGGAGTTGGGATCCTGCACTTAATCTGACATGTTGGTAGTGTAGCTAGGCACAATGGTCTTCTTTTTTCCTCCTGACACATTTCTGGCCCTTTATGTCTATTGGAAGAGGTTTTCTGCTCAAAGGCAGATGTAGGTAGATTCAATTGAAATGCCTTCACAGGTCTGAGAAGCTCTTCAGTGTTTATTCTCTCTGTTTTGACATTAGGTACTTCATCTCATCTGTTTTGCCAGCTGCCTTGGAGAGACCTGTTTGTAATGGCTTATCCTGTAAGTTAAACAGAACCATTAAGGCTGATGGTTTGTGGTATGAGTTACTTTGCATTGATACACATCAGGAAGTCATTAAAATCCAAATGGCAGTAGGCAGAAAGCTCACTGGCACAACAGGTACTGTGTTTTGACATCATTGACTACTCATTAGCAATTTTCAAAAGTGGGCTTTTCAAAGTAAAACAGTTGGTTGAAAAATTAACCAGGCCACAGGATCTCAGTAGCTCTCACATGTTGTTACAGGTTTTCAGCTTCTTGTCACTGTGTTTGGACAAATATCTCATTTTCTTCTAGTACCACACAGTATCACTGCAGCTGAAATAGCAGAAGCTGATCCCTCTCCTGCTCTTGTAAAACTTGCGTGCTCAATACAAATATTTAAAGGGTAACATGCAGCTTATTTCCTCCCCCAAAACATGTGGGTAAAACACTTCTTTTTCTGGTAGTCTTTCCTACTTTTCCTATCATCTTCCCTACAGCATTTAAAAAAACACACCCAAGGATATTCAAAGCTAACAAAAGTGAGAAGGAGCAGAATGCCACTAAGGTTTTAGATATTCCATGCCAGGTCCTTGTGGCATTAACTAATGAATCACCACATGCATCCAGAACTGCAGCTTGTGCATTTTGATGTCTGAGCCCCTTAATACCTCATAAAAAAAAAGAAACACATAGACATTCAAAGTGACTGAACAGTTTATGTCATGTATGAAGCTAGCCAGCTGGTGACAGGGCACCAGGATCAAAGTATAGGAACCAGGGATCTGACTTCATGTCTGTGTGAGAATTGTTATGGCTTTTCTCTTTCCCATCACCTGAAATGCTTCTGAGTCTGGGTGCACATGTGAGGGTAAAACATGGACATGCACCAACCCGTTGCCCACCGCTGCCATTTGTGAAAGAGTCCAGGCCTGGCAGGCTGAGCAAAGCCATGGTGTGCTGTGGACAAGCAAAGAATGAGGACTACAGACCTCATGTCCTCGGCTATGTCAGTAGCACCCAGCTAGTAAGTGTAGACACAGCTAATTACTGTAGGGCAAGTAGTTTTTTTTGTTTTTTCTTTTTTTTCTTCCCCTTTTAATCATGTTGTATTCTTTTATTGTAATATCTGGAGAATGTATGTTGCTTAATAGCATGGATAAAATTTTATCATTACTTTAATTGTTGCAAAGCCAGGAGTAACTTGGCAAAACTTCCCAAGAAACAATCTCCATGACCTTAAGGCAAGGCAGCATTACTCTGTGTCCTCTATAAATCCTACTCTGCCAAATATCTTAGATATTTTAAATATATCTTAGAGATGCTCAAAGAGTGTATTAGCACTGTGCTTTCCTTGTATACATCAATATGTAAGGCAACTAAGCAAGCTCCTGAGTTACCATGGAGCTGAACTGCACATACCTTGGGAGACAGTGAAAACTAATAAAACAGAATGAAAGAATAACTCCCTGGGAGCTGGATTTCAAAAGTGCAAATAGCTGAACATCACATCAAATATATTTTTGCCCCTTTCTTAAAAGATGGCAGATGTGGATGAACTTTGCTGGTCAGATTCCATTGTTGGGCATATCCGTGATGTACAGCTGGGATATTTTTTTCAGACAAAATACAGCTTAGCATTTCCCCTGAGGTGATTTTCTTAAGCCTTTGTGTCTCTGCTGGACTCTGCTAGAACCTCTCAACTTGAACACATGCAGCTTCTTCCTCCTTTCGCCCCAGCAAACACTGCTCTTGTTGCTCATCATCAGGGGGACTGCTCTTGCAAACCAAAGTTTGAGCATCCACCCTCCTCCTGATAGTTGCGGTGCAAGAGAAAGGAAAGAGTGTTCCCTCCTGAGCAGCTCAGGAAACACAAACAGCTTTAAGAAAGGGTGAGATTCATTTCACTAAACACGGATCCTTTCACATGAGCAAGAGGTTCAAATCACTGGAGGGACACATCTGCTTTTAACCTTCTATTTTTGCCTGAGATGAACAGCAACACAGACCCTCCATTGTTGTATTGATTATATTGCCATCGATTATCAGACCTTCAGATGCCTGCTCTGCTGGAAGCATCAATGCTGCAGGGAAATCTCCAGCAGGGCGCTCTTCCCCAGCAACTTCTGGACAGCCTGTCTGCTTGTGCTGATCATTTTGTCCTGGATGTTCATATGGCCAGGGACACGGTCCTTAATTAATAGAACCCCCTCTTGCCATTATCACCTCTTCTCATAAAAACAATTTTGCTCCTCTGAATCTGAATCTGGGAAGGGAAGATAAAACTCGAAGCATGGGAGTGGGAACTGAAAGATATCTGGAGACAAGAATGTTTCATTCTCTCTTCACAGAAGTAAAATGTAGAAAAGCTTTTATTTTTCTGTTTCTTGCAGGCATTTTATAAATGACTGGATGTATTAATTTGTTCTCCAATCCAAGCAGCTTTGTTAGCTAATTTAACATAAATTCCTGTGTGTAATTGGAGAAATCAGCTATACTCCCATGGATTTTCTCAAAATGTTTCAACAAACCTACAAGTAAATTCCACAGAAGTGTGTCAAAGTTTTAGTGAGCCTAGAAATTACTTAATAATCTCAAGTAGATATTAGGAATGCTTGTCCTTGCATTCCTAATGCAGGTCAGGTCTTGCAGGAGAACTAACTAGCTAATCAGCTTTTAACCACTTTTTTTCCAATGAAAAATAGAAAAATCTGAAATACTGAAATCTAGAATAGCTCACATCAAACTTCTGGTTAAAATACTGTCTGTGTTGGACTTTTTGGTCATATGCAAGGGGGATACCAGAAACAGACAAAACTCTACCAGAAATATTTTTGTTTATTTAACCAATGGCTTAACCAATGGCTTAACCAACCAGACAAAGGGATTGTTGCCTCGAGAGGGGAAAAGGATGCTGCTGCTGGTCAGCTGTGGCCTTCTACCTACCTTTCAGGAGCTTTTCTGCTGAGGGACTGTAGTTGAGGATGGGGGAGCTGCTTTTTGTTGCTGCTTGTCCTTAACTTCTCCAGGAGCAGTAACGGCTTCTTGCATTGCAAGGGGTAAGACTTAGACATTCTCATGTTGGAAAATGCAGTTATTGAGCATTTGGGTATTCAGTCTCCCACTTCCATGACTCATGAGCCACTTCACCAGGCTATAGTACTTTGTAACTCCTCATGTACTGGCTCATCTTAAAAAAAAGGCCATAAAGACTGTCTAGCTACCTTGGGAAGCATCTAACCTCTCATTACTCTGAAAAGTAATCCTTCAAGACTCACTTAACCCAGTGAACTGGAGGATTATGTTCATGGTAGTGGTGAAGTTCTGCTTGTGGCAGACTGACCTTCTTGATAGCCAGCAGGACCCTGTGATGAGGAGGAGGAGGAGGAAGGAGGAACATAGTGCTATTTTGAACTTCATAAAGCTTCCCCATAATCCATCATGAAAATTGGTGGATCATGAGGGATATCAGTTAATTTAACTGGAGTTCAGCTGAGTTTGCTTTTCCTAGAGAAGAATTTTTACTGTGTCCATTAGGGATTTTTAAATTATTTTCAGCAAAGGAGATCATGGACCTTCCCATCCCCTTCTTGAGAGCTGGTACTATGCAAACAAACAGCAAAATTCACTTTGCCTCAAACAATTTGCCAACAAGTAAAAAAACCCAGCAAACACATTTGGGAAACAGGCTGGGGAAGCATTAAATAACAGTCAGATAGTTATGACCAGCATGAGATTATTATGATCAACAATCTAAATTATTATTGTACATCCCTAAATAGCCTATTCTTCCAGACCCATAATGTATGTAACACACTGTACCTTCTGCTGCTCCATATCTTTATAATTGGTTGCCAGTAATTTCTGTCTTCATCACGGTATTTGATGTTTGGTGAATTCTTGATTGTTTCTTCCACTGAATTTAGTCAACAGATAAAATTTACATTCACAGTGCTTGCAGATGCCTGGGTTCTGCAGAATTTTTAAGTTCTAGTAGATGGAAAACAGTCTTGATTTAAGTTTAAAATAAGTAAGATACAATTAAAATAATTTAATTGACTATCAAAAAGCTTAGCTTCAAAGGAATTAAAACCCTCTCTAAGATATATTGTCATCTCATAGTCCATTTACTATCATTTGAGCACTTTTATCAGCAGAGAATCTTACCAAAGGCTTCATGAACACGAGAGCTAATTAAAAATAAAAGATCAAAGCATGCAAACAAATGCTGTTAACAAACTCTAGCAAAAGGGGATTGCTTTTTAATTAAATATGAAGCCATCTCAAACAAATATTTGGAAACTGAAGTGCAATTCCACTGTAGCTTTTGGCTATATGTATTTTGAAGATGTCATTGTCCTGTTGCCACTGGTCTGAACAGAAACCATGGGTGGGGAGTCACATTGCACCTCTCCTCTCCCACCAGCATTTTCCTTCTTCAGTGCTATGCTTCCAGATACTCTCACAAATCAGTAGCTAATTCAACACATTAAAGAGATTGAAAATATTACATTAAAACCCTCAGCTCAGCATCAATACATAGAGGTGCCTGCTGGGCACCTGCTGGGCAGTTTCCACGATGGAGTACCACTCATGTGAGGGGATTCACCAAAGTTTCTGATGCCTTCTGGAAAAGGTTCAAGAAGCAGAGTTTGCACTATGGTTTTTGTAAATCCTTTATCTACGAATGGTACTACTATTAAACAAATCTTTTGAGGTAGCATGTGAAGGCTGTGACTAATTTGTCTTTGCCCATGGTTAAGCAATACAAACTGTTTCCCTGGACTCAGAATAATAGACTGGAATATTCCCATTTCCTGCAGATGAGTGAAAATAAACAGATCCGATCTCAGTTGAAAGAATGTAAGTAGAACAGGCCTTCATTTGTAGAGGAAAATAAACTCTGCTGATCCCTTAGATCAGGGAGTATAAACAGAATCCTTTTTCTCCCAGGGCAGTGTATAATGTGAGTGCATGGTTTGAACATCTTCAAAATAAACAGCTAATCACCCTTTCTGGCCTAATTAGGTTATGTTCTGGCCCCTGGCTCTAGGCCTCATGCAAACTGTTTTCTCCAAAGCAGTATTGAAGGAAGCCCTGCTCCTCTCCCAAGAATGAGAGCCTATCCAACTCTCTGTTTGTTAGTTAACATTCACTCCCTGAGGAAATTCAACTTGGGGATCTTCCTTGCAAACTTGGCAGATCCAAGGCCAGAATATTCTCATTGCTTCCTGCTGGGAACAAATGTAACCCTTTCTTCACTGCTCTGCTCATTGTGACAGGCATGATGCGATGATCAGCAAAAATCTCTTTTTTTGTTTTTTTTTCTATTTTTTTCTGGATTTGGGTTGTTTGCCTGTTGGTTGTGTATCAGCAAATTCTAATTTGCTAGGCTTTTCATGTCGGAGTTTATTCACTTTTTATTCACTTTTTCCCAAACGGAGATTTATCAGCAGTACAACTGTTGACGTCCACTGCAAATGGTAACTAATGAATTGATTAGGATTCTATAGGGCCACTGTTACAGCTATGGTATTGCAGATGGGGGTCTGAAGCACATATGTGTTGTAAGACTGGCTCAAGCCTATGCTTTGCAAGGAAAGACCTGGGAGCACAGAAGCTGCCGACTGCAGCTCACGGGTCAGACCCTGCGCTGCTGGGTCCTTAATGGGGCTGCCAGTGCACTTCATCTGCTGCACCACAATTGTAAGCAAACAGAATTAATTCATACAGAAGGAAATCAGTGATGAAGGTGAAGTCAGCTTTCAAGCTCTGCTTTATCAAGGCTTTCTGGGCTGCAACATAGGGTCTGTAAGAGGAGAAATAGCTGACCAGATTCAGAGAGAGCATTTCCATATTTGCACTTTTCTATATTTCTCTTAAAGTATACTTAGATCTCTGAATATGTTGCCATTGTTCATTGCTCTTTTTAAATAGCTGTTCTTCCACATCAAAACCAGACTGTCCAAACTTTAATCCCCCTTCCAAAGTTTCTTTTCATCTTAAGAACAGCTAAAGGTGCTCTGAGGACTGTTTAAACTGTAATTCCTGGAGGTGCTAACTTCCTCTCATCTCCTTTCTGACCAAAGCTTGCAGTGGGGCTGGGGCAGAGCAACTGAGGACCCCAGCAGGGCCCATCTTTCCCATGAAATTGTCTGCAGGTGGGTACCAGCCACCAGTGGCCAGTTCAGTTTCTTCTTGGCCCTGTTTCTAAGTCTGTTGGCTTCTGTTGGCTTCAGGAAGCAGTCACTGCATACAGTGCCAGGTCTAAAGGCACAGATCCATTTTTAGTGCCCTTTCTCCAGATCAAGAGAAAGGAGAATGGAATATTCCCATTTTTAGACATCCTGTGTTTAGCCATCCTGTTAACACAAATCCTGGAGCCCCAGCTCTGTTGAGCCTCTTGGTTGTATGTCCCCTTGCAGTTTTTCTTGCCTGGGGCTGCTTTTCAGTAACAAGTAGCCAAGGACGAGAAGAAAAGCTGAGCAAAGACATTACTGAACCACAGGCATTTCATTTCTCTAGGGCATCCTTAAAAGTAAGTGTCTATATATGTTGTCTGGTTTGGTAGCACCATATTTGTCAACTTGTGGTCAAGGTGAAACACTGCTGCAGTCCCAGCTATTGCCCCCAAGCACCCAAACCATTCCTGTCCCCTCCCAAAATACATTTCCCTGCTCTCGCCAAGGAGCCACGGCTCCATCTGCAGCTGCCGCAGAAAATTTTATAGGTCTTGGACGGTGGTGGAAAGGGAGATTAAACTGTGATAACCCCATGCTGAGGGCTCCTTGGGGGAGAGGGTGTGTACGCTCAGTGCAGGATGGGAGCTGTAATGAGACAAAGAGGCAACAGGATGAAGAGTGTTCACAGTTTGATAGACATATTTCACACTGTCACAGCATCTTCGTGAGAGCTTGGTTCCCGGTTTAGGTATCTGAACAAGTGACAGACTGTGACAGGGAGGCGTCTCCTCTCGAGCCGTGCTCTCAAAAATCTTGATGACGCATGCAAATCACTCAGAGCCAAATTAAGAAAAGTATATTTAGGCACCTACAGAAGTAAAGAGGCACTTAATAGGATTTTCAGAAGTGCATAAGCAGATTAGGCATCCAATTCCTATTGAAATCAATGCTGATGGAGCATTAAAAAACATAAAATCTTGAGGTATGTTAGTGCTGTTACAGCCTGGGTGTGTTTGCAGGGGTTCAGTGGGCTTAAAGACATGTTTTGTCCAAGATAAGCCTTACAAGCAATAGAGCTCCCTGGTTGTACTGAGTCTCCAAAATCATAGGAATAAGTTCATAAGCTCCTGCAAAAGCTGAATTATGCTGGCCTGTGAGAACAGAAGAGCAAGCCCTGGAGGGAGGGGTAATGAGCTCTGCGTGGCTGCCCATGTGGGAGAAGGAGCAGGCCTTCTGCGGAGAGAGGCAGAAAGTAACACAAAACTGAGGAGACAGAGCAATCACTGGATCTTCATTCAAGAAAAGGCCTCGCAACAGCTTTTTGTGGTTATAGGTCTGGCTGAGAGGGGCTAGGTGAAGGAACTGCTCGTTGTCTGATTTTGACAGGGAAACAGCACTTTTGCAATCCTTGTAAATTAGCTAATCTGACCCAAAGAAAATTCTTCTATGGCCAGTTTCTCCCCTGGGCAGGGATTACTTGTCTGGACCTGGATTTTGCCTCACTCTTGTGGTTTATACATGGATTATAATGCTGTAAAGTCAGTTCCTTGCTTTCTCTGAAATGCAGTTCCCAGTCTGTTGAACTGAAATCAGTCCTTATTTGCTTTACTGAGCAGTAGTGAGGATACATACATTAAGGACTGTGAGGCACTATGGTAACTGGGGCCAATTAGATGCTACCCGAGGGCAGTAGCTCCCAGATGCTGGATATCAGACAACTGCGAACCTACAGAATTGCCAACAGATCACTCACTATTCTCCTCCTGAGACATTTAATTGGGGAATTAACACACGGTGTTTTCAGTGAGTGTCCTCAGAACATTTATCTTCTTCTATGGCATGTTAGTCCCTCAGGGAGCACTATTTGGGAAGCAACGGCTGCTCGAGGTGACAGAGAGGAGTTATCTCCTCTGAAATCCCTGCTGACGTGAGCGGCTGATGCAGACAGTAGGCAAAAGATATTCATGTCATAACTGCACTCCCAAACATAGGAATAACATTGAATGAATGAAGTGATCTCAGGTACCTTATGGGCTGCTGACACCAGCCTTGTACTGGTGGTTTTTAAACTGAACTTGGCTATAAACCTCTGCTAGGAAGAAGACCAAAGGAAATGACATACTGGAGAATTCAGAATGGTTATTAATGTGAAATGTGCTAGAAGGGTCAGGCAACAGAGAGAACTGATTTATGGGCCAGCAGACAACATTCAGCTAGGAAAATCCTAGCTCACTAAATAGACAAGAAACCTGAATTCAGACAGAAGACTTCTCTGCTACATCTTACCCGATCAACACCATTAAAAACCAGTAGGGACAAGCTTCTTGATGCTGCTGGGAGAAAGGAAATTCTCAGGGCTTCTGGCCTTTCCAGTAAAAGTTAGACCCTTGTGACCTGACTGCTGTGGTGAAATATCCTTTGCATTGCATGCCTACCCAGAAGGAAAGCAAAAAGGAACCTTGATAGGCAATGCATGTCTATGTTTGCTTATAATCTTTTCTCTGGGTTATAAGTGCTGAATTATTAGTGTTTTGCTAATAAAGTACATTTGAGTTTATGGTACAGTCTCTTTCTCATTTAAAGAGGAGTGAATCTGGCAATTTGCCAGCTGGCTAGCAGGATATTAATCAGGCAATACATAGGGACCGACAGCACTATATTGCTTTTAATCTTTTGACCAGTAAGGAAAACAGGAAGAAATCTATTTCCCTCCTTTCTTTGCTCGATGGGATAACCAGCTGGAACAGACTAGCTGCAGCTCTGCTCAATTTGGGAGTAAATATTTGTGTTTTAGCTGGATAAAGGAGAGACCAGCAGTACTTTCTTCCCAGCTGCCATGCAGCTGGGTGCCGTTCATGATCCTAGTGGGGCTCTTGCATGCCTTTGACTACCGGACCCACATATTTAATAGCAGAATGTCACCTTGCATTGGAAAAATGTACAGCTTTGCTCAGATGTCCCTAGAAGGGAAAAGGTTGTTTGACTGTGCCAGACAGTCATTTAAGGCGATGACAGCAGACAGGGTTCAGTATCAGATTTGCAGCTTGTACTTTGTGTAAGTGCAACCCCAGGGAGGAGAGAAGGGAGCTTTCAAAGCAGTGGGGTATCCTCCAAACAGAGACCACACTGTGGCTGGGGACTTGATAGTCAATGTGAGGGGTCTGGATTTTTGTCCCCATATGTGAACACATGAAGTTGAGCTTAGAATGTGTTATATTTCTATGTCCTCACAGGACTACCCTTTAAGGATTGTGGAGATATCCTCCATGAGCCTGCAGGCAGTCCTGCAGTGGCTGCAAGAGGTGGGGAAACTGCTGTCTACCACATCTCTGTTGCCAGCTAAGGAGTACAGGTCTACCCAGGGAAGTAGACTGGCTGCCCAGACACTGCTGTCCACACACTCTGTGTGTCTGAAATTGCTGTCTAAAATGTGTTGCTTAAAATTGGTATTTGCCTGTTTCCAGGCAAATCTGTTAAAGAATTCTAAAAGAAAATTATGCAAAATAAAACAACTTACTCTTTATTGTCCTGGGTGGAAAACACTTGGGTTCTGCATAGTTTCAGATCACTTTTGAAGGAACAGTTCAATGGTTCAATGTAATACTACAATGGTGTAATTTTTTATAGGCTAGTTAAATTATTTTCATGAGACAAAGAAATCCCTTACAGTGACAGTGCTATAGTTGCAACGGAACGAGTAGTGTGCTTGTATTGTACTGAGATCATGGAAACATGCTGCTTTGAATGAGCTGAGTTTGGTCCAGGCCAATATACAGTAATGACTGATGTTTTAATAACACTTCAATGGCATGCAACAAGGGTTGATATCTCTGCAGCAACAATGGGTAGTCATTGAAGATATCAGCAGTGAAGCAAAAAAAAGAAAAAGACAGCATTTTTGGAAGTGATCTGGTTTTCCCAAATTCTCACTGAGATTGAGAGAAAGGACTTAAATTAAGGTGAAGATTTGCGTCTATGGAGCTGGAGCTACCTTCTCTCTTTAAAGTCTGCTCCCAAGTCTGCTGAGAAGATTCCCATTACCTTTCAGTCTTTGGAATAATCCATATATGAAAGAATTACTTTATTCCTATCTCTGGTATGAAATTCATTGAGAAGTCTGCATGAGGGAACTTGGAATCATTCTGCTGGTACTTGTGGCGGTACTTTTTTGGAAAGAGAAGTTCCTGTTCTATGTTTTCTCCTAAGAGCAAAAGTGTCTATAAAGTTCTGGCCCTTCATGTGATGTAATATGCTTATACAATATTTTCTTCTGAATAAAGCCAGGAAAGAGTTTCCTGCTACATTTCAGGGAAGTTAGGTAACGTGCAAAGTGAATATGTCAGATAATGGAGTTCTAGTATATAACAATGAAGTCAACACTAATAAAAGTTTGCTGTCTTTCTAAAATGGTCTCGTGTGTTGGATTGTCAAATGCTCTAGGACTTACAATGCAAGAAGACAGGATGCTTCCAAGGCAATGAGATGAGGCTAATTAAAATGTCAGATAACACAAGTTTAGATTATTTGAAACAGATCTTTATATAAGATAGTAAGATTTTCTTTAGAGGTCCACAAACATTAACTTTTTAATGAAAAAATAATCTTAAAAATTTTTTACATCAGCTGACCTCTGTAGCCTACAAATTTGGATTCATATATCAAAATACATATTAACTTTAATGCTTCTGTCAAACCTGAGCTGTGATGCATGGATTTATTCCTTATTTGGATGGATGCTTCTGTAAAACGTAGCTAATAAAAACATGGCACAGCCAGTGACTGATGTCTGTTCTCCCAGGGCGTGTTAGTGTGGGACAAACACCGTGTACACATTCTTTTCTTGACGCTGAAAAATGAGATGCATCTAGTAAAAACCACAATATATGCTTTAATGGTCTTGCAGTGACCTTCTCGTCTTCTTTCTCCCTCCTCACACACCTTTCCCATGTTGTGACTCTTTCCCTTATTTCCCTTGTAGGCTCTGAGCCTACAATTCATCTTGCAAACAAGTAGATCCCTACTGCCTCTGAACATGCCCTGTGCTTGCACACAGGCCCCTGGGAGGACCTGGGCTTCCTTTGTGGGAAATCTCAGGCTGCTTTTTGCTGGCTTGGACCATGAGCGGACAAAGAAAAGAGCCCATCCTGGTAAAATAAAGACATCTTTTAAAAATTGAAAAAAACCTCAGCAATGAATCCAAACCCTGATTCCAGCAACCTGGTAATCTGTCAGCACCAGGCCTCAGCCCACTATTAGTCTTTTTCTAGATAGAAATGACAGAGCTCTGTTGACAAGCTGTAGGACTTATTTCAGGAGCTGGCACCTGGCTCCCTGGCACGTCCCCCTGATGGCTGCGTCATGTTCCTTGGAGCTGCTTTTGGCTCTGCAGAGGTTACAGCCAGAGTGGGCTCCCCAGCCTGCCTGCTTGGGAAGCTTGCTATTTATCTCCATAATTCCATGTCCGTGCGCTGCTGCCCCCAGAGAATTCTGCCAGCAGAATGGGCATCCCGGCACTCACATTTGTGGAGTACAAGGAGGAGGCTTCTTACCTGTCCTCAGAAGAGCTTGTAGGAGATTTTGTCACACAGCAGCAGTCTCAGTCTCTCTCTCCTCCTTTTTCTCCCCTGTCATTCCTCTGCCCTTTTTTCCCTGAGCCATTCACTCGTCCTTGCTTGGTGTCATGGTCAGTGGCACAGGTCTACTGGGTGCCCCCCCGGAGCGTGAGTCTGCTCCATCCCTTCCTGCCAAAGGCCACGGCATCTGATCTGCAGCTTTTCTGCTCCTGCTGCAAGAAAATATTTAGCATTTTAATATCTTTTCACATTTTTAGAAATAATTTATGGATGAACATACACAGTGCTTAGTAATCATTTCTCAGATGAATGTGGAATTTTTCTAAAATTAAACTATCATTCTTTTCTCTTCATACTTGGCTGTCATATCTTTCTTAATGCAAATCAGTCATTGACTAGAGGCACCTACTGTAAGGAGCTATTTTAGCTGTCTGATCGGTTATAAATTGATTTTAAAAATGAAGACCATTTTGGGTTGATAAGCTGGGATTGGTAGGGAATGGAAAAAATAATTCAAAGGGGAAGTTTTGTATTTGAATGTAAGTGAATATTTACTTCTATCTCAGAGCAAAGACAATAATCCAGGAGTCCTGTCTCTCTTTCCTTCTGCTTTAACTCCTAGACCACAAATCCCCCACCTACCCTGGCCCTATATGACACAGAGCCCCTGAGGACAAGAGACAGGTACCCCAGGGCAGAGCCTGAGGAAAAAGTATTTCCCCTGTCAGTCTCCATTTCATAGAGGGTGAAAGGAAAGGGGGAGATTATCTCTGAAGGAGCCCGGCTACTCTTCTGCTTTGAAGCTTAATGCAGGAATGAAAGGGAATCCATTATGGTTAGTTTCAGAGAAACTTTTCTCCACCACAGTATTTCCCCCTGCTCTGCTTCAAGTGCTCTTCAGAGGGAATATTCACATTTTCCAACGAAAGAAAATGGCTTTGCTAACACAGTGGTGGTCTGCACAAAGCAAGAGTGAAGCAGAGAAGATTCACTGGGTGCAACTTGGGAAATTGGAAAAATGAGAGCTGTTTTCTGGTTTTCTTTTTTTTTGCTCTTTATTCTTCGGGCCAGCTCTGATATTGTCTGCTGGGACTTGAACAAGGAGCTTAATTTTTAAGGCATGTCTGACTTCTCTCTTTGGATTTTTTTTTTCTGTTGCTTGCACTGCCAGTTTTTAGTTTGTAATTAAAAGTATGCAAACAGCAGCTGACTTTTTAAATTAATTCAGTTTTGAGTGAATTTGAGTGAACATGTCTACAAACTTTAATATTTGCATGCTGTGCCTATACGAACAATAGTTATCCTGGTGTGAATATTGGGCAAAATTCAATTTTGAAGCTACACAGATAAATAAATATAGAAATAAACTCCTACCTACAAGTACATCTGTGCTTTGCTGCTTTGTTAAACCATTTCTTTTTGCCTCACAAATTACAGCTAAACAACAATATTCATATTTTTTTATTTATCATCAATTCACCTTGTCAAAAATTCTGAATAGTGTTAATCAAATACATTTGAATAAACAAATGTAACAGTTGCAGCATGTTCAAAGAGCAGAAAAAGAATCTAATAAATCAATTAAAAAACACAAGTTCCTTGCACAGCTTTATTTCCCCTGAATGCTTGTAATCGCAAGTTCAAAGCCAAACATCCTTTGTAACTTTCGTAAAGTTTAGAGAAGTGTGTTTT
Source organism: Scolopax mira (assembly GCA_004320125.1). Taxonomy (NCBI): domain Eukaryota; kingdom Metazoa; phylum Chordata; class Aves; order Charadriiformes; family Scolopacidae; genus Scolopax; species Scolopax mira. The sequence continues at coordinate 80,216 of BJBW01009823.1, forward strand.
TTTTAAAGCCTAGACTTGAAGTTTCTCAGACATGTCTGGGATTTTCTAATGTGCCCCGTTTAACAGAAAATTCAGGGCAGTTATAATCCTCCTCTACACTTGAATCAGAAACAGGAGTCCTGCGATCAGATTGCAGTTTTGGAGCGAGGCCAATTGTTGAATAAAGTGATTCTTCCCTTTACTCACTTATTAAAAGGTACCTCTTGCTTGGCTTCTAATGAAGCTCCCTGGGAACCCTGAGCTGTAACCTTCATCGGTGGGAAGGTGGGATGCCTTGGGCAAGGCTACGTGGCATCTCCTGGAGCCACCTATCCTGGTCCCACCACACTGTAAAGGGAAAGCACTTTCTGGTTTCTCCCAACAGCTCTTCACATCAGCTGCACTCGAACACTTTTGCCATTTGTTTGCATCTTCGCCGTAACCTATGAAAGTCTGTTTTATTAAGAATTCAGCACCAGTGCCTGGGCTACAAGTGAATGCAAATACACAACTTCCTGAGGCATAACTGAGGAGCAGTTGCAGGGGGGCAGCTTAAGGGCCTGTTTCCCCAGTGTCTGGCTTTGCAGCAACAAGCAGTGAGGTGAGGAGGGTTGCCCATGTTTGTTCATCCTGAATCGGGAGACAGATGTGCCATTTGCAGCTGGAGAGGGAAAGATCCATAGCTGTGCACTGTCCCCTGAGGCAGGAGCCAAACCATGACTGCACCCCACACCCCTGGGACACGTCACGGTCCACCTGCAAAGCTGGTCATGGCACTTCCAGACTTCCCTTCACACTGTTTGACATGGCAAGTTGTGACTGTCTCATGGGTACCCTGTGGGCATGGGGTGCCTCTAGGCAGTATGTACTATTGCAAAGCACTTGGACACCTGCATTTGCCTTCCAAGTGAAGGCTGCCCTTGTGTGGCTGCTTCTGCTTCAGGTTCTGCCTCCTCCTCCTGTCTTGGGAGAACAAGATTTATATGGGCTGAGAATGGAACCTTGTGACCTGGAACCTTGTGACCTGAAACCTTGACAGCCTCATGCATAGGGGTCTGACAAGTCACCTGCCTGCAGCCTCCTCTGCCTGCCTCAGCTGAGTGAGGTGCTCCAGCCAGATGGTTGGGAATGGGTGGAAGCGAGTGCTTCCCAGGTCATACATTGCACTGTCCCATGCTCTGCCCAGCCTCTGCCTCACTGCCATGGATTTCTTGGCTGCTGACTGGAGCATCAGATGTACATGTGCTTTCAGTGGTGGGCCTGCAGCTCCAGTCCAGTTGCTGGCAGTCAGACCCTCTGCTACACAGGCACACACACACGTGCACGTACACATTGGTCTCTCCGGGAGCTTGTTCAGACCTGTGGTCACTCCAGTATCCAGCTCTTGGACCTCTGCTCTCTCTCTGGTATCCAGCCCCTCAACTCTGGCCTCCCTGGCAGCTGGCTCCCAGAACCCTTGTCCAATTTGTCAGCACGTCTAGCTTGAAATTTTTTGGTGAATTACACATTCATGCGCTCAGACAGGACTGATGTTACCTAAGGAAACACGCACATACACACACACAGACACTCACAGACAGGCACACACAAACTTACACTGGTGTCTCCAGTTGCTAACACTCCAGACACATGGGCTGTCTGACCCATGGCCCGACTCCAGCTGCTGCATGGACACCCTCATAAACACACACACACGTACACAGAACAGAGAGGACCTCATCCAATAAAGCAGTTAGAAACACAGTTTAACTAGAAGACTGTGGTGATCAGGCATGGAGCGTGACCAAACAAACATTCTGACTAGCAGCTTGTTTACATATAACTGGCTCCTTTTTATGTCTGTATTTTTCCATACTTCTTCCTTTGCAAGCCACCTTCACTCTCCTCTTCTTGCCTTTGATCTTTACCCCTTAGTATCTCATACATCTTACACTTTCGCACTAATTCTTTTAAAATATCCCACAGTAAGTTTTATGCCATTCCCCAGATGCTTATCCCATAATGAGTCTTGTACACCTGCAGGCAGTAACCTCACTCGGACTGTGAGGCTGTCACAGACTCCTCCAACACCTAGATCATGGACGGTTTGTCCTCTGCTGACGCCTCTGGGAGGAGCCATGTTCAGGTGCTATGAGGTTTCCTCTGTCTGATACTGTCCTCTGTGTGTCTCCAGGCCTTTGTATATATGGTGATTATCCCTTTATCACATAAACTAATGGGTCCCACCACTGTAGATCTAGGTGGCTTTGAGAAGAGTAATCCTTGAATTTATACCATAAGTGTCAGCAGATCCACAGTTTGATCTTCAGGAGTTGCATGACTTCTTCTGTGATCCTTTGATAGACTTTTTTGGTCAATACAGTTTATAAAGTCACATGTGGAAAAAATAATCTTGAAAAGCACATTTTACTGCTACTTTTTGTGAAGTCATGTTATGAGGTTAACAAGGAATGTGAAGGGCATTTAAATACTAAGCAGACTGGGACATCATGTGTCTCATTCAGTAACTTGGAAGAGGAAGACAACCCTTTAGTCTTGGTAGACAACCTACCATCAACTTCTGAGTAAGGTGTTGTGCTGCTTCTTCCTTCTGTGTGTGGGATACTGTGTGTAAGCAATGCTGATAGCCTTCAGGAGGTGATCCAGGAGGATACCTGATATTGTATAAATGGAGTTGTTCTTTTGCCATTTGTAAGACTACATTCAGAAAACCTATGGTTTATTACTGTGAGATTTAAACAGTGAATGCAACATTGGAGACAGTCTGGAGGGTTAGGGATGGGATGGGCCCTGCAGGAGAGCCCATGGTAAAGACTTTTGTTTGTTTTCATTTCAAAAGCCATCCAGCAGTACAAGGTTCAATACTTCAGTCTGGAAAGAAGTTTTGGGAACTTGTGCAGACTACCTGCCCTCTGCTGTCTCCCCTCCAAGAGGCAGGGATATTAGGTACCAACGACTCTGGAACTATTGGAGGTGCCAATGTAAATGTTTCTGATTATACTCTTCATGCAAAGGCCATGCACATTAATGCACAGGCTACATGGAAACATTACTAGGATGGTGATTTCAAAACCATTTGCAATCTTCTATTTACTATTGGCAAACTTTTCCAAGAGACATGTTTGTGAGGAATATGTGTAGAATTTGGCACCATAGCTTGAGACTCTGTCCAGTGACTGCTGAAGGGATGGCATAATACCTGTGTTGTCAGTTTTGACATAGTTAGAGATGAAGCACTTCTTTATATTAGTAGGAAATTAATTTATTTCTTGGCTACAGAATAGTCATATTTGGTGTTACCCACTTGGAAGGGATACTTAAATGGATCAACAAAGTTTTTGATAATATCTGCCAAGAGCATTTTGACTCAGTCCTTTGCAATTACTCATTTTTATAAAACATGAATCCATTTAAAGTATAACGCAGACATCTAAAAGGTGTTGCAAATGAAAACCTAATAGCATTTTTTATTTCTTATATTCATGTCATAGGCTTTATGTTGGAATTCATGTAGTTGTCCAGAGAAGCAGAACAGATGTGATGTTTAAATTCCTTCAGTACCATGATTATGTGGACTTTTTTGTATAATAAACTACTTTACAAGACAGTTAGCCAACCAGCTGCTGACTCCGTCTCAAAAATGACTGATACTTGCCAGAAGCACTGAAGATGGTGAGAAATGCCGTGGTGCACCCAGTACAAGTGTACAATCTGTGGTCACAGATACCGGTTGCAAGACTCAGCAGCAGAGAAAAATTGAATGAGTTGCTCCTCCTCCAATTCTTGGTCAAACACTAGGAAAAACGTGTTATGAAGATAAGTCATATGACATCATTCTCTAGAGCATGGGCATACATCTCTACTTTAAGCTAACCAGCAGTCACTGTGTGAAACACAACTTTACAGCAGGGAGGCAGATGAAGAAATTATTTTGCTTGTCCTCCAGGCCTCGGATGGTGGATATCACTGAATATCACTGAAATTTTTGGAGTTGGA
>BJBW01009824.1:545-37571 GCA_004320125.1 Scolopax mira
CAAATATCACACCAGTCTACAAAAAGGGCAAGAAGGAGGACCCAGGGAACTACAAGCCAATTAGTCTCACCTCTGTCCCAGGGAAAATAATGGAGCGATTTGTTCTGGATGTCATCTCCAAACACATTGAAGATAAAGAAGTTATTAGAAGTGATCAACATGGATTTACCAAGGGTAAATCTGATAGCCTTCTATGATGTTAAAACTAGATGGCTGGATGAGAGTAGAGCAGCAGATGTCATCTACCTTGACTTCAGCAAGGCTTTTGACACTGTCTTCCACAACATCCTCATTAGAAAATTAAGGAAGTGTGTGCTAGATGAGGGGACAGTGAGGTGGATTGAGTCTTGGTTGTGTGACAGAACTCAGAGGGTTGTCATTAATGGAGCAGGGTCAAGTTGGAGGCCTGTAACCAGCAGCATCCCCCAGGGGTCAATACTCATCCCAGTCCTGTTCACATAGTCATCAATGACCTGGGCAAGGGGACAGAGTGTATCCTCAGCAAGTTTGCTGATGATACCAAACTGGGAGGGCTGGCTGACACCCCAGAGGGCTGTGCCACCATCCAGCGTAACCTGGACAGGCTGTAGGGCTGGTCAGAGAAGAACCTAATGAAGTTCTCTAAGGGCAAATATAAGGTCCTGCACCTGGGAAGGAAGAACCCCACGGACCAATGCAGGTTAGGAGTGGATCTTCTGGACTATTGAGGAAAAGGATCTGGGAGTCCTGGTGGATGGATGGCTCTCCATGCAGCAGCAATGTGCTCTTGTGGCCAAGAGGGCCAATGGAATCTGAGGCTGCATAGGGAAGAGTGTGGCCAGTAGGTCAAGGAGGTCATTCTCCCCCTCTACTCTGCACTGGTGAGGCCACAACTGGAATACTGTGTCCAGTTCTGGGCTCCCCAGTTCAAGAGGGACAGGGAACTACTGGAGAAAGTCCAGCGTAGGGCAAGATGATTGAGGAATTGGAGCATCTCCCTTATGAGGAAAGGCTCAAAGAGCTGGGGCTTTTTAACCTGGAGAAGAGAAGGCTGAGGAGAAACTTTATCTATATTTACAAGTTCCTAAAGGGTGGGTTGAAGGATGATGGAGCCGGACTCTTCAGTGGTTCCAGCAAAAGGACGAGGGGGAACACGCACAAACTGGAACATGGGAAGTTCCACTCAAATATGAGGAAAAACTTCTTTACTGTGAGGGTGCCAGAGCCCTGGAACATGCTGCCCAGGTAGGGTGTGGAGTCCCCTTCTCTGGAGATTTTCAAGACCTGCCTGGATGCAGTCCTGAGTGATGTGCTCTGTCTGGGCAATCCTGCTTTAGCAGGGAAGTTGGACTAGGTGATCTCTAGAGGTCCCTTCCAACTCTGTCAAATCCGTGAATCCATGATGCAAGTTTGTACATGGTTATGCAAAGTCTGGGGGGGACATGTTATTCTGGATGCAGCCAGCCTGAAAAACTGGGAGGTGGGGAGGAAGAAGAAAATCTGCTTCTCCTTTCTCCCCTTCAACTTAAAGGTGGTAAGAATGGGTAAAAGATTATTTCAGCTCATCATCTGTCCCATCTGCTCCCAGCCTCCAGCTGGACATGACCTTCTAAACTGGATTGATTAGGAAAAAAGATATAAAAAATAAAGCAGTGTTTCACATGAACCTTGCTCAACACCTTCTGTTATTTAAGTGCTTTCTTGGCCAAGTTCTAAGAGGGAGCAGGAAGAAGGGAGGGCAGCCTGGCAGGAACTGGGCAGAGGAAAGGCGATGTGGTTGGTGCCTGAGTGGTTGGAGGGATGAGCTCACCTCCTAGTTGCCTCCTTCCCAAATTTCTCCATTCATGGTGCCCATGCACAATCCACCATGCTGGTTTTGGTGTCAGAATGAGCATTTAATCCTCCTGGCCCAGCTGCAAAGCTACCAGATTTTCTCCATCTGCTGTGTCCTCCTGCTTGAGGGCACTTGGCTTCTTGCAACCATGGCTGAGGCCTCCATCTGCGTTGAGCTTTCCTGGGTGAAGTCTCTGATTTAGGCACTACAATTCCTGGTTCTGCCCTACTCCTGCAGGGTTTTATTTTTGGATTGGATCCACAAGTTCCAGTATGGGAGGCAATGGGTTTGGATGCTGCTATCGTGATCTCCCGAGCAAAATAAGAGAGGGAGAAGTTTGTAAAGCAGACATGGAGCAGAGAGAGCTGAAAGGCTTATGAGAAATAATATCATGGACTTAGAAGGGGAGATGGGTCACAAGGGCTGTAATGGTGTGAAGAAGTACCATTGACACCCAGGAATAGGGAGTAGGTCTTGCTTCACTTCGTCAGTGATGCTGCCCATGTCCTGATGAGAGCAGAAGGCAGGACAGTGTCCTCCTGCCACTGTCATGATGAGTAAGGCCATCATAAAGCTGCAGGTGGGCTTTAAATGGAGCCTGAGGAAGAAAGAGAGAGATTTTCCTTTGCCAAGGAGCCTTGCTCCCGATATCCCTGTCTTCTTGCTTACCCAGCGTGTCTGTTTTTTTCCTGCCCCACAGGAAATCTGCGATGATCCACACCTCTTTGTGGATGGGATCAGCTCCCATGACTTACACCAGGGCCAGGTTGGGAACTGCTGGTTCGTGGCTGCCTGCTCCTCCCTGGCATCCCGGGAATCTCTGTGGCAGAAGGTAAGCAGCTCCCCATGCCAGGGGAAAGATCGTCTTCAACTCCTTGGCTTCATGTTGTGTCTGTCCGGCTCAAAAACTGCTTCTTCAGGGATCCCTCAGGTCCTGAAAAACTGTTCATGTGATAAAACCTCCCTTAAAGGATTATCTTTCAAGGGGAAGTCAGTCATCATGACTGCAGTCACATCACACTCAACCCTTGTCCGATTTCACCTTAACTGAATGAATCAAGTCCCGTCTATCCTCCAGATCCCAAATCTGACCCTCCCCATTCCAAAATAACTTAAAAACCAACAAAAATAACAAAATCCATGATGCTCAGCTGCAGCATTTGTCCCCATTCCTGCATTCCCATGGTGTTACCTCTCTTTGGCTGCTCGGTGTGTGCCCATCTTGTCAATGAGACATCTTGTGCTTGGGGAGGTAGGGTGATTTGAGGGTATTAATATCTCTCTTAAGCAGCTTCTTCCCCAAAGCATCCATCCCTGACATGTCCTATGGCTTGATTGCACCATGTAGCAGTGCTCCTTCCAATGTGGGACAGTGTTGCAGGCCAGAAAGCCATGAAAAGGCTTCACCAGAGCAAGGGGTGGTAAACCAAGGCAGCAACCACAGAGGTACAGAGGGGAAGAAGGTCCTCAGCGCCACATCCTTGGACAGTCTGTGCCTGCCCCAGCCATGTCCTCAGCTGCAGAAGAGATCATGCCTGTGAAAGCCAAGACCAACATGGACTTCAGTCCCTGGTGCAGGCATGTCACATCGTAGGACAGGAAACTAGCAAGCTGCAAGCACCTTTTCCTAGATTTTACTGCAAAAAGCAGCCACCAGAATCCTGCAGCATATGCAGACAGTGTCACCTGCTTCACCCACAGCCTTCCACTGCTATTCCATATTCCCTCCACCCTACTTCTTTGCCTCATTTCTGTGTGCTGAGATACTCCTGAGATATCTCTGTGTGTTGAGATACTACTACAGAAATGTCTCTGCTGCCTGTGGGTTTTGTGATCATGAATGCAAAGCTCAGTCTTGGGAATTGGTGGTTGTTGCAGCATCCCCGTTATTTTTTTTTGTTGTTAAAATCAAGTCTTTTCTTTATATGGGAATGAGATAGAAGTTGTTGGCTTTCAGATAAGCGTTTTCTTCCCATCGTGGCAGTGGTGGCTGCTGTGGGTCTTGTTACAGGTGTGGTGAAAGGGTTTGTTTAGCTTCTTCCTCTGAATCAACGTTTCCCAAGGGAGAGCGGGCAAGTTGTCTTCCCTCCTCACCATTCACTTCCAGCCCTGCCCTGGGAAATGCCAACCCAACAGAAGCCAGGTCCCTTTGGACACCTCATTATTTCAGGTTGCCAATGGCATTGCTTTTCCCCCCTTGGCGATGAGTCTGTGGGTGTTTGTTTTCCACATCCTGAGCTCTCAGAGGCTCTTCTTTACCTGCCGGCTCTTTCTTTCAGAAAGGCTTGTTTTCTGGCAAAAGCAAAAGCTGCAGCCCTCTCCCCAGGCCTTCCCTCCCAGTTGTTTCCTGTGGTATTTGCTACATGGCTCTGGTCAGTCATGCTTTGTCACACCCCTGCTTTTGGAGACCTCCAAATTAGGTGGGGCCTTTCCTCATAGTTTGCAAGGTTTTTTGAGGGCTTGTGATGAAATGCAAGGAGCAAGCGTGGCTATATACTGCAACAGCAACTTTTAAAGCAAAATGAGGGATGTCAAATGCACAGATTAACCCCCTGGTCCAAAGAGACACCAGCTCTGCCGGATGTTCTGGGATTAGAGCGTGGTTCTTGACAAATGTCTCAGATACCTTTGTTGGCTGAGAAACAATGGGCCTCTTGGTCCTTGGTACTATCGCACATGCAATTGTGATAACATTGCTGGAGATGTCTGCTGCTCGTTGGCTCTCGGGCATCTCTACACATAGGACCCAATGCCTACAGGGCAAACCTTCTCCTGACTGGTCAATACACTGATGTAAGCAATGGTTGAGAGTACAAACAAGACAGCAAAATACTGTGTTTTTAAATCTAGTTTTAGTGTCATTAGATACCAAAACATCTCCGATTCAGAGTCCAGGAGGAGCTGAAAGATACTGATGTGGGTTTTAATATCATAGAAATACCAATAAAGGGATGTTGGCCCAGGTCTCCCATTGCTCCTAGAAAATGTAATCCTGATTTACACCAGGATGTACCTTCATCTCTGTGTGTCCCTTGTTCCACTGCACACAGCAAAATTCTTTCTCAAGTGTCAGGAGTGGGAATAACTTCAAAGGAATAGAACAGGTCAGATACATGCTTTCTTGCACCTCGCCTCAAGACTCCAACCATGTCCCCCCTTCCCATTAAGCTTGTGGTTTATTGAGCCACTGAGTGGGAGTGGGGGACTGGAAGTTAATTTAGAGCTGGTTTCTATTTTCCTGACTCTTGGTTGTCCCTACATGGCTTTAGGTGTGTTCTAGCTCTGTAACACCCTTTCTGTGACCCTTCAGAGGTGTCTATCTCTTATGAGAAGAAGTTAAGGCTCTGAAATGGGAGAATTCAAGTAATTTCCGGCAGAGCTTGGTCCTAGAGGGTTGTCTAGATCTATAACCTGTTCTCCCACAGGTTGCATTGGTATTTCTCAACAAACGAAGGACAAGGGCCAGACTCTGAAGCCAAGTGGTTCAGACAGCCTGCATCTCCACCTCAGTGGTCTCCTGCCTGGTCTCCTGCCCCCTCAGTGGCTTCCAGAGAGCAAGACAGTCTTGGATGGGACAGCATGATCAAGATGACTCTGAGGCCACCCGCTTCCCAAAGTCCATTTTGCATAGGTCTTATACAACCTGGAGTTAGCCATTGCTCTCTAAGGAGGACTGAAAGGCTGATCTTGTGCCTCAGTGTCACAGATGGAAAAACTTGACATGGTTATGATTTAGCAGCAATTCAATATTTATTAATGATTTGAGGTATATCAAGATGTTGAATTTCAGCAACACTTAATCATTAACTGATTTAAAGTTTTACAGAGTGTTTTAAGACAATAATTGAACAGCTATCTAGGCTAGATGTTTGCCTAAGAGCTGTCCCAACTCAGGGGAGATGCTGACTACAGCCTGCTGTGATCCAGAAAAGCTCAAAGGGTCTTTACTAGAATCACTACTTAAAGCATTTGAGATAATTGACTTTTGTCAGGTGCTTTTCCATTTTGGCCCAGATCAGACAATGGACTATTCCAGTGCTTTCTACTGGTTATGCTAGCCCAGGACTTTCTAGAACCAGCATGAGCATGGTTAGACACTGGAACAGGGTCCCAAAGAGGCTGAGGGATCTCCATCCATGGAGATACTCAAAGATGGACTGGACAAAGCACCAAACAACCTGAAATAAGTCCCACTTTGAGCAGCAGGCTGGACCAAACCCCAGGAGTTTCTCAGGAGGTCTGGTCTCCTTCCTCCCTGAAAAGAGGTTGAAGAGAAGTGAGTGTTGGTCTCTGCTCCCAAGTAACAAGTGAAAAGAGATGAGAAAATGCTCTCAAGTTACACTGGGGGAGATTTAGGATGGATATTAGGTCTTCACTGGGTTATCAAGCATTGGAGCAGGCTGCCCAGGGAAGTGGTGGAGTCACCATTCCTGGAGGTGTTTAGAAGCCGGGAAGATGTGGTGCTGAAGGACATGATTTAGTGATGGTTTTTCTCAGTGTTAGGTAGATGCTTGGACTTGATGATCTGAAAGGTCCCTTCCAACATAGACAATTCTATGATTCTATGAATTATTCCGTGAGCCTACACTTGGAGAAAACCACTGCCACCCAGACCTGTCGGGTGGCATCCCTGGCTGCACACCTTCGTTTCGGGATAACGAGCCATGGTTGTCAGGGAGGTTGCCAGGGAGGCTGACATCAGACATCCCTTCCCTATAGATTTTTTTGTGCACAGCAGCAGCACCATCAGTTCCTAATCCGCAAATGAGGCGGGAGGGCACCCAGAGGAAGCCCCGGAGGGTGTTTTGCGTCACCGGCCTGGGTTGCCTAGCACCGCTGGGAGACTGTGGAGAGGGGGCACCAGCTCCGGGGGCTTGGAGGCTTTTTCCCCCCTGCGTGTCCTGTTTGAGAGCCAGACGTTGCTGAGGACGTAACAGAGGAGCAACCTGAGGTGATGGCAGCTGCGGCAGGGATGCTCGAGCTGCCCTTCGTCCACGATGACCAGCTCACCCACTGCATGCGACTGCGGTTCCAGAGCCTGCAGCAAAAAAACATCAGGCCCCAGGACGGTGAGAAGCTGCTGCGTCCCAATGAGCACATCTACCGAGTGGATTTCATCCGGCAGCACAACCTGCGCTTCCTCCGATGGAACATCCAGCTGGAGAGACCCGGGAAGGTCACGGTGACCGGCACCTCCCAGCACTGGACTCCTGATCTAACCCACCTTATGAACCGACAGCTGCTGGAGCCTGTGGGCATCTTCTGGAAGAAGCCAGGGGCCAAGGAGATGGAGTGCAACGAGGCGGATGCCCAGGAATTTGGGGAGCGGATAGCGGAGTTAGCCCAGATCCGCAAGGTGATGTATTTCCTCCTCGCTTTCGCCGATGGCCTCGAACCAGCCCAGCTGAAGGGCTCCATCATTTTTAAAGCCTGATCCCCTCTTGCTCAGCCCTTCTTGCTCCAGCTGTGCTTTTGTCTTCAATTTTTCTTTCTCGCAGTTCAGTTTTTACATGGTTCTTTTATTTTTTTTATGAGGGAAGGTGTCACGGAAAAGCGGAGGACAGCTCGGCGCTTCTGGAGCCCCTCATCCCTGTGAATGTGAAACATTCCCCGAACCTTCCTTCCTCATACTCCATCTCAACGATGGGGAGGAGGAGGCCATGAGCTTGCTGCTGCGTTTGCCTAGAGTCTCAGACTGCATGCTTGTGAATTCAGCAGGGATTCACCAGGTCTGACTGGCGCAGGGTCTTGCCGGAGTGGAAATACCAGGCTGCCCTAAGCCCTGCACGCCAAAAGCCGTGTGGAAAAACAAGAAACATCCATGCTAAAAAAAAGGAGAGACAACCTGGAGAGAGACCTGGCTTCCATTTTTCATCCTGTTCCTCAAAAAGGGAGGATTGTTTGCCATGGAGCGCTTCTCCTTGCGAGGATGCTGAGTGCTTGCACCCTGCTACGACTGTGGCTGCTTGGTGTTTCTGAAGACCAGTCCCATGGAGGATCACCTCACTGTGAAGCTGTAGTACCTTTGGACATGCTGTACTCTGCAGATTGCAAACCCACGGGACAAACTGGTGCAGGGAGGCTGGACCACACTTTTTTTCCTGGTAGCCACCACCATTTCTTGCTGGGGGTCACTGTGGGGAGGTGTAACTCCAGCATGCTGAGATTGTTGGTCCTGAGGTGGGTTGGAGACGCATGTGCAGAGCCAGGCAAGTGAGCCAGCAGCTCTGAGCAGGCTGTAGGTCTGAGCCAGCGTTGGGTCCCCTGCAAAACAATTTGTGTGTTGCTGCAGCCTTAAAGCATGCAGGAATACATTTATTCTGAAGCCCCTCTAGAGAGCCATGAATGTCTGAGGCCTCTGCAGCCTCCTCTGAGGCTGCAGAGGACTTTGCACCACAGAGCAGGAACCTGCTGCTGCTGTCCCCCAAAAGCAGTATCTCCTACCTTCTATAGATGTGAAGCAGGGAGTGGTGTCTGGGTGGCCTTGGGAGCAGAGAGGGGAGACAGTACTTTTGCAAGTTTAGGACCAGGAGGGTGTTTTGTGCCTGGCTTGTCCCATGACTCTGAATAAACTACTAACTTTGGTTCTTCCCTTTTTTTCTCTACCAAAAATACTTTAGTGAAGCTTTTTGAGACCCACAGACAGAAATGTCCTTTGAGACAATCAAGTATTATTACAACTTATCCTTTGCTAAGGTTGCACTCAAATGTGGGTGAGCGGTCCTCGAGGTATAGACTGAGATTTTCCTGAGATGTGTAAGGAGAGGGCAGTGATGGGAAAGACAGGACAAGGTGGACTCTGTACCCATGGCCTGCTGACTGGTGTGAACTATCCCCAAAAGAGTCCAACCTCTTTTTCCAAGCCTCCAGAGATGCAGACTCCATGCCATCTCCAGCCCAACAATAGTGTAGAAAATTATATGCACAAGTTATGCCAGGCAGAAAAGAGAAGGAAAGCAGGAAGATCAGCTGCTGACTGGAGTAGAGATGGTGGGAGCTTTGAGTCTTGCCCGCAACCAAAGCTCAGCAACCACCGAATCATGCAGCCATGCCACGGGCATTGCCAGAGAAGTTGATGTCTTTGTTTAGACCCCAAGAAGGACTCAGTGAGGAGAAATAATAGTGGATGCATCCCTGCTTGGCCATGGCATGGACCCACTGTGGGCCAAACCCACTTCTAAGGTCCTGGTGAGACTTTCCAATAGGACACGCTCCTTGTACATCACAGAGCAGAGCTCCTGACTACAAGCCACATTTTTTGTTTATAGTAACAGGAACCACATCCGACGAGACTTTTGCGTACCGGGTCTCACAATATGCCATTGCTATGTTGCTGGTTGTTGGGGTACAGTTCTTGCTGCAGATACCTCACTGGGTATTGATGTACCACAGTAAATAAAAGCCTAGTCAACAGGGTTGCCCTTAAGGACTGAGGCTGTGCGTGTCTTCTTCATGCTCTTCTCGGAAGCTGCCCCAATCCTGCAAGCAATAAAGCAGCCCCTGTCAGTTTTCAAGTCACTGTTGGTATTTCTGAGCACCTATTAATCTTCTGTAAAAAGTAAAAGTAAAAAAAGCGAAAATGAATATTTACCTTCTTTTCCCTTGGTGTGAAAGGCTTAATGGTGCAGTTTGTGTGCTTTGGGGAGGGGTTTGAACTGGACAGAGGAGGGGAAAAAATCCTCAGGTGGATCCTCTGGTGGATCCTCCTTTCCACCAGAGCTGGGGGCAGGAGGTGAATGGGGTGGTGTGGTCTCTCTGCTGCAGGGAAGATGCAGGATCCTCTTTATTCTAGTCACTGAAACTCTGCCACACAGCTTCCAGGGGAATGTCAACTGTGCCAGCACATTGGCACAGTTGGGTCCATCCCTTCCATTCCTGAGCTGACAAGTTCCCAGCAGAATTGCCTCTGCTTGGAGGAATCAGTTCCTTCTCATCAGGGACATTATTCCAGGGTCGCATGTGACTTTTCTCTTAATTAGCCATTCCTAAGAAAAATTAGACAGGTTCTAAGCCAGCTTAGGGAAATGTTACAAATTAAATCTGGAACCTGGGGATTCTTAGCTCCCAATTCATCTGTCTGAGCCCTTTTACTGTAAATTTGTCCCACTAAAGTGTCTTACATCTCCAGATTTTGGGAGGCCCCTAAGCAAAAAGCAGCACAGTTGGGTGAATGAGGAGAGCTGGTCTCCACTGCCTTGGCATCACACAACCAAGTTGAGTGCAAGATTCAATGAGACCTTGTGATGGCTGGTCAATGGCATACTCTCCAGCATCCACTGAGAAGGGATGGAGATGTCTGGGGAAGTTTCCTGAGATTGGGTGGAAGCCATGGACCTCAGTTGCATGATGATGTCCTGGAGGAATCTGGGCTCTAGCTACTGCTGGGGCTTGTAGATGAGCCCCAGGTTAATCCTTTAGGAAATATGCAGCATCAGGTCACAGACAGAGGTTATGTCTTGAAGTATGGTGGCCCTATACAAAGGCCCGCATACAAAGATGCCACCTCACCCCTACAGCTATGGGAGTCGCAAACAACTTGGCCAGGGGATGAAGCAACTGGTGGGATCCTTGGCCTGGGTGGGATGCTGTGTTCTGGGAGGAGCTGGGGTGAGCCACCTGATGTTTGGGCTCACACCTTGCTCTTTGGCAGCCTGAGGACAGATTGGACTCTGGAGATGGAGCTCCTCTTGCTTTCCCTTGTGTTTATGTAGAAACACAACCAGTCCTTGCTCCTGGATCCTGATCTGCATGAAGACTGACCACTTCTTCAGTGGCAGAGGGTGTTTTCAGTGCTGTCCCCAAACAAAGGGATGGAAGAGAACAGTGGTGACTGGTATCTCCTGCCACCACTGACATCAATGACAAGTCTCAAAACCAGCCATCTGGAAGCTGTCACTACCAGCTCTGGCTGACAAGCTGCCTCTAATCAATGCCATAATAATTTCTAAGCCCACATTAATAGCAAGTTGATTAGCAAAATGGTCCTCCATGACAATTCATTAGGATGAGCTCCAGTCAGGAGGGAATCGATGGGCACTGATGGAGGGCTGTCTGACCTTCCCTGGTGCTGTCCCAGAGGAAGTGTGGGGCATCACTGTCAGCACTCCTAGAAATCGCCAATTCATTGCTTCCTATTCATTGCTCTGTCTACTCTGCTTCTATTGATCCAGACAACTCAGGAGTGCTAGTGAGCTTGCAAGGCTGATGGCATCATTAATATTTCAGCGTAGGAGCAATAAAAACCCTGAGCTGGATCATTGCTGGTTGCTGAGGAGTTGGGGGGCTCTCCAGAGAGAGGGTTCTCTCCAGGGTTATGGTTTCATGATGGCAACACAAGGCTCCGGCAGCTGGACGAGGGCCAAAGCACAGTGCACAGGGTCTCACTGTGGCCTGGGGCTTCCTGAAGAGCCACTTTCAATGCACTGTAGTTGTGTCCCATCCTATTCCACCCCAACACTTGCATCTGTCTCTGCAGGACAGTGTTTATTTGGTGTATCGGAACATAATTTTCCCTATAGGCCCGTTGGGAGATTTTCCTTGCTTAGGTCATGACACTTCGGGAGCAGGTAAGTAAAGAAGCAAAGGTGTGGACAGTTGGTCACATTACTGCATCTAAATTAGTCAGTACTTGTGAACTATCAACTACACTAACTACACATGGCCTCACAGCCCACCCTGGCCATGAAGTAAAACCATGTTGCCTTCGCCCTCAACAAAAGCTATGCTGTGGTGGGACGGTTCCTTGCTGCCTGCCTCTATGTCTTGGTTTTAAATAAAATACAGATCCTCCTAGTTGTAGCATCTGCATATGACTGTGCCCATTTCTGTCCCAGCTGTGGAGTAGATTTTCCATCCAAAGCTAAGCGTGTGGTGCCAGCAGCCATGAAGGACTATGGACTTTGGCAGTTTGCCTTGGCTTGTGCCTTGTCCCATTGACAGTACAGATGGCAGTGACACCAAACCTGCACTCCCTCAGCCCCTTGGCTGCTCCAGGGTTTCTTTCACTCCAGATCCTCTTTTCCTTCTTTCAGCAAGTCACCTCCCCATGCTTGCTTGGATGAATATGGTAGCTCTTGACATAGAAGAACGGAGACTTTGTGGGGATGAGGGTCTCGCTTTTTCCTACTTTTATTTATCAGAGTAGATGTACGCAGAGTGTCTGGTTCCTGTTTATTATCCCCCAGGGAACAACACTTGCTTTTGGGCCAGTCAAGTCAAGTCACCACCAGAATCAATTAAGAAGATAAAAGAAGGTGTCTTCTCTTAGTTGTACCCTATTGGCACAAAAATGAACAAAATGTGGTCATAAAAATAACTATCCTTGGTCACACTAAGGACTATTCTGCTCCAATAACCTGTCTATAGCAGTAGATGGCAGCAGATGTCCAGGGTAGAATAATAAGAAAATGCTAAGGATCTTTAACTCTATCTTGCAAGGCACCTTGAAGTCTAAGCTATACCAGTACGTTAGTCTACACTGCATGAACCAGATCCAAAATCTGGCCCCAACAGGCTGTAAACAAGTCCATCCTTGTCATATTCTTCCTTGTCTTTCATGTTGTCTGCATTAATTCCAGGATGAGAGTCAAAACCAACAAAAAAGGGAATAACCTAGGTCCACGTGCCTCCTGTCTTGCAGGTGATCCCAGACTGGAAAGAACAGGAGTGGAACCCTGAGAAACCTGAGAGCTACACAGGGATCTTCCACTTCCAGTTCTGGCGTTTTGGTCAGTGGCTGGACGTGGTGATAGATGACCGCCTGCCCACACTCCACAACCAGCTCATCTACTGCCACTCCAATTCCAGGAACGAGTTCTGGTGTGCTTTGGTGGAAAAAGCTTATGCCAAGTAGGTACCTGGGAAGTTGCAGAACAAACTGGGACCCAGGCACCCTGTTTTTCCTCTCTGTTCATTCATCAGTTGGTTTCCACCTGTGGAAAGAACAGCTTTCTTGGGGAGAAGTATGGCATATCTCAAACAGGCAGAAAGTGTAAGAAAAAAAGCATTCTCTAGCCTTTATTTACAGAATCACAGAATCACCTAGGTTGGAAGGGACCTTTTAAGATCATCTGGTCCAACCAATGAAAAAAAAAACACAAAACAACCAAAAAAAACCCCAAACAAACAAAAAAAACAAATCTCAAAGCAAAATATCCTCCAATTCCACATTTGTTTAACTAACACATACCCTAGGGTTTTCAGGTTCCTTTACTTTGTCCTATGACAGAAAGAGTGCAGCAAGCAGCATGGGTCTTGTTTTTCACCTTAGTTTTCTGTCCTCACCCACTGAAAGCTTTTTTACAAATCCCTGTTCTCCAGGCTGCCCCAAGAATTCTCCCAAACCCCTTAAAATGTCAAGTCAGTGTTGTTGTGTCATCCCTATCACCCTCTTTCAGGTTGTCAGGTTGTTATGAGGCTCTGGATGGAGGTAACACAGCTGATGCCTTGGTAGACTTTACTGGTGGGGTCTCTGAACCTATCGACCTGACTGAAGGGGACTACATCGCTGATGAAGCCAAGCGAAATCTCCTCTTTGAGCGTGTGTTGAAGGTGCACAACCGTGGAGGCCTCATCAGCTGCTCCATCAAAGTAAGCAACGTTGCATGTATGGTCATAGTGTCATGGGAATAGGTGTTTTAGGATACAGTTGTCTTACACTACTGGACACTTCTAAATTAGATAGGATAAATTGTGGCCAAAGTTTCCTACTTCTTCCATGAATGGCAAAGGGAGTCGATCCTGGATGCCAACCCTCTTTATCCCTCATTGCTATGTGCAAGAGCCCAGATTCATTCCACTACCTTTTACATGTTAGGAGAAGATTCACTTCAGAGAAAGTCATTTTGGTGTCTGCATGTGGACATGTCTACAAACACTGAATGCCAGATCTCCTGTTATAAGCAGTAATAACCAGTTATTATTAATGCTTATACTGGTTATACTGGTTATAACCAGTAATGACCTTTATTGGTTGATGGTATGGTTGATAGTTGATAGCTCAGAGACCTCACGCAGCAGATGAAAACCGGGAAGGAACTAGCACCTAAAATGGCATCTGATAAATCTCCCAAAGCAACTGGCTCTCTCTCTGAACATTTGTGCTCTCATTTTCAGTTTAAAGCAACCTGGAGGGCAAGCTGAGCTTTTTTTTTTCCCCAGTCCCTGTGAAGGTGGTCACATCCCTATGGTACAAGCACTGTTTGTGTCCCCCTGCCCAGGCCACGTCGGCGGCTGACATGGAGGCCCGCCTGGCCTGTGGGCTGGTGAAGGGCCACGCATATGCGGTGACGGATGTGCGGAAAGTCCGCCTGGGCCATGGCCTGCTGTCCTTCTTCAAGTCGGAGAAGCTGGACATGATCCGCATGCGCAACCCGTGGGGTGAGCGGGAGTGGAACGGCCCTTGGAGTGACACGTGAGTTAGGACGGGCAGCATCAGCACCTTCTTTGGTAGAAAACACTGGGCTAGAGTAAACCTTGAGCATGAGACAGCTTGGCTACATCCATGCCCATGGGATAACATTGTATGGGAAGTTGTGGAATGCTGCTTCAACCCATGTCCTAAAACTACTCTTTCACTGGGGTATATGCATTCCTTGCCCTGGGATCCCTGGAGAACTGAGGTGCCTGAGCTTGGCAGATCTTCTCATTAAGGCTCTGATGGGTGTTGTGGTGAAATCACCTGCATGTTCACTCTAGTGAAGGATGGTTATATTCCCAGTCTTGCTCCAGCAAAAATAGCACCCAGCAGAATCAACCACTGCCACCAGTGACTGCTGTGGTGTCTGTGGATGAGATGAAGAACCAGATGTAACAAGAGCCTTTGGCCAGAGTCCTTTTTGTTGTCTTCTGTCATAGGGCTGTGATTGTACTGGCCAAACAAAAATCTTGCCAAGCTGGATTCAGCTCCACTGTTGAAGAAGGAATTTGAAGCTCCAAGACATGCTACACTCCTCCCATGTCTGGAAGATGAGCTAACCAGAGCAGTGTGGGGACTGTTTGCATGGCTGGAGTTTTATAGAGGTCTTGAGCCCTTGAGAGATCATGCTGAGGCCAAGCAGCCTCCCGAATCCTTGTATGTCCCCTTGCCCTCACAGCAATCACACAGAATTACAGAATCACAGAATGATAGGACTTGCAAGGGATGTCTGGAGACCATGTAGTACAACCCCTCTGCCAGAGCAGGTTCACCTAGAGCAGGTTGTACAGGAACATGTCCAGGAGGGTTCTGAATGTTTCCAGAGACGGAGACTACACCACCTGATGATCCTGTACTCTTCCCACAGCTCTGAGGAGTGGCAGAAAGTGAGTAAAAGTGAGAGAGAGAAGATGGGGATGACAGTGGAAGATGACGGAGAGTTCTGGTGAGTCCCTCCTGGGGTTGGCATCGTGGTCCATGCCTAGAGAGTCCTCCCACCAAATGAAGCATGTGAGTCATTCCCATGCAAACAGAAAAAATGGGCCTTCCAAAACTCAGAATCTTTAATGAAACCTCCTCCTTCAGCCCGTGGGTATTTGCTTTGGATGGCCATGACCCTGGGTTTGCAAGCAGCTCTGTGTCACACTGGGTCCAAACCATTTCACCAGGGTACTGGGAACCTGTTGTGAATGTCCTGAATGTAACAGCTTCACTGGGTATGTTTCAATACAACATGTACCGTGTATGGAGGAAAGGCCACTACTTTATTTCTCTCACTCCAGAACACAGGGTTCTGTTGTTTAAACACTGTTAAACATGGAGAAAGGTGTCTCCATCTCTTTTTATTCATCAGCCACTAGAGGCTACCAACACACCATCTGTATCAGGTGATCAAGAAAATCCCCTGAAGGGAATGAAACAACATAACCCATCTCTGTCCTTTCCTGATTTAGGATGACCTTCGAAGATTTCTGCAAATACTTCACAGACATCATCAAGTGCCGTCTCATCAACACGTCCTATCTGAGCATCCACAAGACCTGGGAGGAGGCAGTGCTACATGGGGCCTGGACCAGAAACAGTGATCCCTTGAAGAACCGCTCTGGAGGCTGTATCAACCACAAGGATACCTTTTTGCAGAATCCCCAAGTGAGTCACTGAGCAGAGGACCTTCTGGAGCCTTCACATGTGCTTGCAAGTGTTTAGAGCTTCTACAGGGAGCTAGAAGGCCAAAATGGCTACCAGACCTCTAGTAGATTAAATGTGCTTACAACCACTCTCTGGCTGAGACCCCTGACACAGCATGACCAGCATCCAGGCCAACTCTGTTAATCTTATCCCTCTTATCAGGGAGACTGTATCCCAGTGTCTGGTGTAGAGCATCTTAGTACAAACAAACAGCAAACAGTGCCTCAGCTTAGCCAGGAACCATCCCCAAAAATTTTGATGTCTAAGTGATCAAATTCTAGTTCATTTACCCAAACTTTATCATTGCTAAATTTACTAGTATAGGTGTAGTCTATAGGGCCATTTTCTTCTAGCTTGGCCTTTCATAAAGACTCTGCTGTGAAGTTCGCTTCCTGGAACAAGCTCTTCAGTCCTGTCCAGCTCTGAACTAGGTTTCTCAGTAACATGAGACAAGATCTACTGAGTCCTGCATAGAATCACAGAATGGTTTGAGTTGGAAGGAATCTTAAAGATCATCTAGTTCCAAGTCCCCTGCCGTGGGCAGGGACACCTCCCACTAGATCACGTTGCTCAAAGCCCCATCCAGCCTGGCCTTGAACTCCTACAGGGATGGGGCAGCCATAGCTTCTCTGGGCAACCTGTTCCAGTGTCTCACCACCCTCACAGGAAAGATTTTCTTCCTGATGTCTAATCTAAATCTCCCTTCTTTCAATTTAAAAATATTTCCCCTCATTCTGTCGCTCCACTCCCTGATCAGGACTCCCTCCCCATCTCTCCTGTAGGCCCAGTTTAGAGACTGGAAGGCCACTATGAGGTCTCCCCAGAGCCTTCTTTTCTCCAAGCTCCAACTCTCTCAGGCTGTCCTTACAGCAAAGGTGCTCCAGCCCTCTCATTATGTTTGTGGCCCTCCTCTGGACTAGCTCCAACAGGTCCATGTCTTTCTTATGTTGGGGGCTTTGGAGATGGACTGCAGGTGGGATCTCACCAGAACAGAATATATGGGCAGATAGAATCACCTCTTTTAACCTGCTGGTCACATATGAAGGATGGTCTGGTTGATTGCAGGAGTTGTCATCAAGGATGTGGGAGAGTTGTCTTCTGCTCCCAGCTCTGTATTAGAGCTTTCATCCTAGATCTCTGTGAGTTTCAGTTCCTCCTTCCATGCCATGGAAGACTTGTAGCAGACTACAAGGGGTGAAACTCTCTGATACGAGCCTGCATCTCTACTCCTTGGATTCTGCTGCGCAATTCAAAGACTTGATTTACCAGACTTTTCTAAGATGAGCTAAAAAGTCCCTGGCTTGGCAAGATGATACCAAGTCCCAAGAGGAGTGGGTGTGGGCTCTCAATGCTGGTACTGAAGCCAGGTCCCTGCAGTGAGGTGGGTAAGGAGAAGCAGAAGTTAACACTATTGTGTATCTACACCCACCCATGCCCAGTGATCCTGTCTTAGAAGTCCTCCCTCACTTTCCTCCCTTTGCTTCTAGTACGTGTTTGATGTGAAGAAGGCAGAAGATGAAGTGCTCATCTCCATACAGCAGAAGCCAAAAAGGACCAGTCGCAAAGAGGGCAAAGGAGAGAACCTGGCCATAGGCTTTGATATCCATAAGGTAGACCATGGATCCTGCATGTTGGCCTGAATCCTCCCAGTGTTAGCGCTGGAGCAGTACATCAGTCCTGGTATTGTTCATTTAAGTATTACTCTGGGAGCCCCTGGGGTGCCTTCATCACAGCTTGACCCCCTCTAGAGATGGTGAGGGATTTCAAAGGTGAACGATGACAGTGTGGACAAGTTCTCTTTGCTAAAATGGTTAGTCTTTTATCTCCAAACATTAAAATCCTTATGTGTTGCTTAATGGGCCCCCAGTGTCAAGCTCGGGTACAATCAGAATGGTCTAGGTTGGAAGGGATCTTTAAGATAATCGAGTCCAACTGTCAAGCTAATACTGGCAAAACCACCACTAATCCATGTGACTCAGCACCACATCTACCTGTTCTTTAAATACCTCCAGGGATGGTGATTCAACCACTGCCCTGGGCAGCCTGTTCCAATGCTTGATAACCCTTTCAGTGAAGAAATTTTTCCAAACATCCAATTTAACCCTCTCCTGGGGTAGCTTGAGGCCATTTCCTCTTGTCCTATAGCTTGTTATTTGGGAGAAGAGACCGACCCCCCCGGCTACACCCTCCTTTCAGGTAGTTCTAGGGATTGAGAAGGTCTCCCCTCAGTCTTCTATTCTCCAACCTGAACAACTCCAGTTCCTTCTGGAGTTCTCCAGACTTGTTCTCCAGACCCCTCACCAGCTCCATTCCCTGTCTCTGTATGCAAGAGAGAACAAGTCCCTGAGCCAACAGAGTTGAGACGTCCATGTCCACACTTGTTTTCCATCCGGACCAGCTGGAACCATTTTACTGGTTCTCCTTACTCCAGCTCTCCCAGCACTGTGGGATCAGTCCTTGTAGCCTGACCTCCCAAGGTAGATACCAATACATTGTCACTTAGTTCTGTCCTACTGACCATCCTGCTGTGGTCTCTGCCCAGGTGGAGCTGAACAGGAACTACCGGATGCATACCCTGCAGCAGAAGGTGGCCAGCTCCATTTACATTAACTCCCGCAGTGTCTTCCTGAGGACGGACCTGAAGGAAGGCCGCTATGTCATCATCCCCACCACTTTTGACCCTGGTCATGTAGGCGAGTTTCTGCTCAGGATTTTCACGGATGTGCCTTCAGATTGCCGGTAAGGAGCAAGAGCAGTGGTGGGGAGGAGCTGACTATTTGGAGAGAGCCCTGTGCTTTAGACATGTAGTTTTCCTAATTGGAACTCGCCATAGCCTTGCCTGGAGCTCGTGGTTGCAAGGGCATCCAAGAGAAAGGGCATCTTGATAGGTCTACCACAGACATGCAGAGAAGCTCACACTCTGCTTCAAGGCCTTGCATGGAAGAGCATTCCAAACCCAAGTTGAGGAGATCGGAGTGTGGAGCAAAGTCTGAGAGTGGACAGTGCATAGTCCTTCCATCCTGCTGGAGCCATCTCTTTGTGCTGCCTATGGCGTATATCTGGGCATCTCTCAAAGGCCACATGTTTTTCCCTGCAGAGAGCTGACACTGGATGAGCCACCACACACCTGTTGGAGTGGAATGTGTGGTTACCCACAAGTGGTTTCCCAGATCCATGTCCTTGCTGCAGCTGGGCTCAAAAATCAGGACTCCCAAGAAGGTACTGGTCTTTCCCTGACTATTGTCTAGTCCCAGAGGAGTGATTGGGAGGAAAAGGGGGAGGTGGTTTCACAATGTAGGAGGGTGCTGAGATTTGTTATGTCCTCAGCTATTTTTTTCAGTGCCTGATTCAGACACCAGAGGAGGAGAAAGTACCTGAAGAATCAAACTCACTTCTTGCTGTGGTCATGATCTGGGAGCTGTTATATGTCTAAGGTCCTTGGGAGATCCTTCCAAAACTTCCCCAAAGCCCTTAGCAGTCTTCCTATAACCATCCAGGCTTCCTTCCTGAGTATGAGCAGCTGTAAATGTCAGGAATCATATCTAAAGGTTTTTTAATGGGAAGAACAGAGCAGAAATGGAATGGCCTGATGCATTGTGGTAGTCTTCAACACTGGAGGTTGGATAAATGTCTATCAGTAGAGGGTAGGTCAAATTTAGCTCATTTTGTGATAGTGTAGATTGAGGGCCTCTCCTTCTATTTCTTGTAAGTCCTGCTCCACCCTTGGCTCCTAGGAACCCTCTGAGATGACCTCAGCCACCACCAGCACAGTGCAATGTGTGTCTCCGTCCTTGGTCCTCTAAAGGTTCATTTTCATGGTCCTACCATGCTCCTATGCAATTTTGACATCCAGCACATCCAACAGTATGAAAGACAGCATCAGCACCATGCCTCACCATGTCCCACAGCCACACAGAAGCTCATGGCGGAAGCCCCATATTCAATTCTCCTGGAATATCTGGAGGGGTAGTAATGAGTTGTACTGGAAGGTTGTTGAAGTAGGGATGAAAGGCCTACAGGATGTGATTAAGGAGCAAATTCCTTTCCACAATTGGAATGGAATTGGAATTTCTCCCCCATCTCCTGAGCCAAGGTCATGTGTTGAATGTGTGTTGAATGCAGCAGGACTTAGCCAGTCACTTTCAAACCAAATGTAAAGTGTAAAAATCGAGAACTTAAAATTTAAAACATCTAAATTAAAATGTAATTAAAATCCTTTTTGTTTTTCCACCCAAGCATTATTATCAGAGCTGCATATCACTGGAGCCCTGAAAGTGATGAGCAGGATTCTTCCTTAGGGCAAAAAGTAGCACAATTTGCTTATTTATCACATGCCACAAAGGGAGTCCTCCTATCTTGTCTGAAGTTTGTGAGGGAAATTTGCCCTAGGTATGTTGCTTTTTCTTGCATTACTTAAAATAGCTGAGTGTATCTGTAGCAAGGCAGGGAAGTCTGTAATCAAAAATCTGTGAACTGTTTGCAGAAACAAGGAGATTTATCCTTTCTTCATCCAAGAGTACATACAGTTTCTGGAGCCATAAAACATTTTGGGTTTGTTGTTTGGTTTTTTTTTCAGTCAGAGGCTGCTAGGAATAGTTTTTTTCCAGCTGTTTTCCAGCTGTTCGTCTCCTGCCACCAACAGGCTGCATGTTCGATGCTTTCCAGTGCAATGGCATCTCTCGCATCTCCCAACCCAGGCCTTTCACGTTACTTTGGAAATAGTGATTTTCAGATGGGAGTTTGGCTCTGGCTGATGGAATATGAGGATTTAATGGTACATCCCAAAAGACAAGACTAGTTTGGAAAAACAGCTGTGAAATCCAACAGCTGTGTCCCACCAGGGAAGCCAGGCCTTTGCAGACAAGAAACTAGTGAGGAGGTGGTCTTGGCAATCAAAGATGTGGTTCTTAAATCCCGGGCCCTTAGAAGGAGGTGGTTTGTTCTTCCTCATTTCCACAGTTCTCTTGGACAAGAAAATTCATCCACCTGGGCTGTGTTTCCACCAGAGCCACTAAAGTTCATGGTGAGAAAACACATTGTGGCAGTTAAATTTCCATAGCAATAGTTCATCATCTACTGAAATTCCCCAAACAAGCACTTGTTTAATAAGGGGAAAATGTTCACTCTTTCCCTCTCCTGGAAGCTCAGGGCTGGTAGCCTCTGAACTTGGTAACTTTACTCTCCATCTCTGTGGTCTGCTTGTTCCCCATGACTGTCTTGTTCCAGCTGGGATATTGAAATAGCCTTCCTTTCCCACGGACCCGTTACCTTCATGAACCTCTCCTCTGGCTTCCCACTTACCCATTCTGTCTGCATCTCCTCCACTTCCCACTCATTTACCTCAGTGAGTTGCCCCTCAGTGCCCAATCTTTCTCTTCCCCATGACTCACACTCCACCAATGATCCTTTATGACATTTTGATCTTCTCCCTGAATTCTTGCTTGCAGCAAATACTCTAAGAACTATCTTCACCTCTTTAAAAGACTTTTAAATACCTTTCCACCCTAAGGCTCCCCATTCACTGGTTACTCACCAAGCCCTTCCCAGTGCCCAAATGGTCTCATTTGGGGATCTCATAAGTGAGCACACTTTCACACTTAATTTTGGCTCAGCATTGTGCCATCTCTTGTCACCCTGACCACACAGCATTTTTCTTACCCCAACATTCATTGTTATACTGACATCTCCTGCAGCATTTGAGTCTCACTAGGTCTAGGAGGAAGATGTGCCAATGATTTGTGCACAGTCCCTGCTGAGGTAGCTACTTATCACCTTAAAATAAAACCAAGGTTGGCCTGGCTTGGGAGTATATAAACTGCAGTGGAAACAAGTGGATTTTTGCAGCCTGAAGGCCCTTGCCTTCTTGGTGTTTCCTGTCATGAAACAACCTCTGTGAGCCTGTTTCTCTTCTCCATGGATTTATTTCTGCCTGCCTTCAGCAGAGCAAGTCCTGAAAGGAGAGTTGAGCAGGGCAGTGTCTTCCATGAAAGATTCATCCCAAAGGCCAGGAGGATTTGGAGTGATGAAGGAGTGTTTATATAGAATATGGAGTCAAGGAAGAGGTGGCCATTTCATAACAGCCCATCACCACCTGTTGCCTTGGGACAATGTCACCTAACAGAAGTAAGCCTGAGCCCAACAGCTGGGCTTCTTTATGGACATCAACTGGGGTGTGATGAACACTTTGGCAGATATCCATCTCCTCTGGTAGGGTATGGAGGAAAAGTGCTGCATGACACCCCAGGAAAAGGGCTCTGAGGACTTACAGGAGCTACAGCAAAGCAAAAATTCCCCTTTGTCTCCCCAGGAGCTGACCCTTATGTGATCATAAAGTGCGAAGGGCAAAAAGTTCGCTCTCCGGTGAAGAAGAACACGGTGTCTCCAGAATTTGATGTGAAAGGGCTTTTCTACCGCAAGAAGCCAGGACAACCCATCATTGTTCAGGTACCCAGCAGGCAAGCAGTGAGTCAAGGGATGGAGACCCTCTCTCACTTGGCCCCCACTCATCTGCCCTCTCCTCGCACTGTCCATGATGTGTCTTTTCCCATCAGCATCACCAGTTCACGCGGCTCAACCACCCACCAGTGTGGCTGAGCTGTGACCACTAGTGGAAGCATGTCCTTCACCCCTCTCACTTACAGAGTGACCCCCACACACACCTTGACCACCTCCACACCTCCATCTCAGAGAAGGTCCCCAATAACACCTTCTCCTCCCTGGCTTGTGAAGATTAACTGCATCCCTCAGGGAGATGCCCTCATGTCTGTTTTGTTTCCCCAGATCTGGAACCACAACCTAATAAGTGATGAGTTCTTGGGCCAAGTGGTACTCACCGGGGATCCCAGCGACAGGCAGTCAGTGTACACCCTGCACCTCCAGGACAAGGGGAACAAGAGATCAAACGATCTCTCTGGAACCATTGCAGTGAGACTGCTCAGCAGTAACATCCTCACCAATGTCTAAGTATTCATGGACTCTTCTTCTGGTGCCACTTATGTGTATATAAACATGCACACATACATATATATATATACACACACACACAGAGCCTACCAACCATCTGCAAGGTGTATATGAACCATGCATGCATTCCACTCAAAGGAGCCAATCTTGTCTTTTCAATGTTAAAAGAAAAAAGGTGCCTTTTTGGGGAACCACAACGATCCTTCTGCTGGCATCCTCCACAGCCCCTGTTGCCACCCTGTGCCCCGTAGGAATGCCGTGGGCATGCTGTATGTCCCAACAGCCAGAGCCCGGTGCCCTGATGCTGTTTGTTTACACAGGCTGGTACACAGGTGCCACCACGCACACATGTGGCCACCACAGTCCCACCTGCTGCTTCAATGTCCCTTTGATGTCTCTGCTTGGTTTTAGAGTAGTGTGCGTGGAGTCATCTCCTGTGAAAACTGCAGTTTAATCACTTCTCTGTGGAGGCACCTCAGCAATGGAGATGTAGAAAAATAGATTGGGGTCTTTTGGATGTTTTCTGTGTATGGGTTTGCCTACTGCAACTGGAAGAATGCACCAAGGCAATCTCAAATCCACAGGAGCAATGAGACTAAAGGCTCCATCATTTTGGGGACAAGCTATCTCCTCCTGAGCCTTGTTAAACCCCGTGCAGCTCTGAAGGATACAAAGATGCCCAACAACTGCGGTGGGACAACTTTTCTCTGGGGTCAAGCTCTTGAATTGGTCTGACTCAGCTCTTGCGTGTGCCTCTCGAACTGCCGCAGTGCCTGCTGTCCCCATGTCTTCATGTAGTCCCCATCCCAAGAGCTCACCCCAGTAGCTGGGCTGGATTGTCTGCTGGGGCCATTGAGTATTTAGGTAAGAGGGGATCGGTTCCTCTGAAGGCCAAATCATCAGGTTCAAGGGATGGGGAGCTTTGCTCAACGGGCTCCATCTTTTACCGCAGTGCATCGTTTCTCAGTGCCTCACTTTCCCAAATTATTTTTTAAAAATGGTGGGATTTTAGCTTGTACTAGAGGAGAGGAGTGCTGTTCCCAGTGCAGCCTAAAAGTGCTGGGAATATTAAATTCATGCCAGTATCCATCTCTGACCTTTGATTTCCAGTCTCCCAGCCTGGAGAATGAATTGCACAGTGCTAGAGCCAGTGGCACAAGCACAACCCAAAAACCATCCTTGGGGCCATGTCTAGGCCATGCTTTGTTCCTGGTTGCCATGACTCTGTTTATCATCCTTATTCCACTGGGTGGCAGAATCTGGCTTCTTACAAACCATCTCAGATGAGTCAAACAACAAACCCTTGTCTGGCCTTTCAAGCAACTGACCAGGGCAGGTTTCAAACCATTTTTTCCTCCTGTTGCTTAGGTTGGGCTTTTTTTTTTTTTTTTTTTTTTTTTTGTGTGTGTACTTCATGTGCCTTTAAAAATGGTGCGAGGTAAGGGTTTTTTTCTGTCAGATTTTCTAACAAGCAAATCTTTTGCAGTCACCTGCAAAATGTGACTGCATTTTGGAGATGACTGCATAAAGAGAGGAAATGAATTTCTATGATGTAAACTTGTTGTCTTGGTAGATTTTGGCCTGAGCAGAGTCCTTTGCCTGCAAGGACAAGGGGACATGAAAGCCTTCTTTTGCAAGTAGGGTTTTTGTTTGTCCAACTAAATAACCATGTTTATGCTGCAAATCTGCATATTTTTTAAAGTCCCTAAAAATCTGCTAAGTGTTTAACATGGTAAGATGTTCCCCAAAGTCATCTACCATCTCAATGTTAGCTGTCATCTCAATTCTTGGTGCAGCCTGAAGCATAGAGTACAATTTTATTGATTTTTTGTAGACTATTGTTCACCTTTCCTCATCTTCAGAGTTTACCTCCTGTGGTTATGAATTGAGTTGTTGACCAAATTGCTTATTTTCTTAGGTCTGTTTTCCCAGCTTAGAGGCAAGTTGTGGCCTACAGGATGCTCTTCCCAAGTCTCAGCAATTCCTGGCTTGTACTGAGCACCCTCCAACTCCTGGTGTCATCACCAGGTTTAGTTCAGCAGAATTGGCTCAAATGCTCCTAATTTGATAAAGCGATCCCAAGATCAAAGCAAAGCCTTGAATTTGGGCAGACCGATTCAGAGATATTTTGATTTTATTCTGGTTTTGTTCATTGGACTTACCACTGAAAATAAATGGAAGCAGCATTTTTTGTGGCAGGATTTAGGTCTTAGGAGAAGATCTCACAGGCTTATGTGGACAGTGGAATGTGAGAGGGTCTTTGATGCCCGAAGATACCTCACCTGGCAGGGAGAAGCTATTTACCTAAGGGAGAACATCCCAGGAACATCCCAGCAGCTTTGCACCCTCATCAGTAGCTGGGGTTAGCCAGCCTGATAGCTTTAGCCTTGTTTTCTCAGGAAATCAGGCTACCGAAAGCTCCAGCAAACAAGAGCCATTTGGCCAGGAGTGCCCTGCCACGTGCCAAACTGCACCATGATCCCCAAGGAACAGCACTGAAGCTTGCTGAGGAGTAGCGATGCCCTGGTACCCATGGGTAGCTCCTTCCTACAAAGAATCAAGCCATAAAGAGAGAAAAGGCAGCTTTTTAACAGCTTCCTCCAAAAAAAAACCAAACCAAAAACCATTGTCACACTACATCAGAACCAAAATGTAATATTTTTCCTTTTTAAAAAAAAGACCACTTTTGAAAAGTTAAAGCAGAAGCCTTTTTTCCCCTACATTTTCAATGGAATAGCAAAAAAATACCTTTTTGCCTTTTTTTTGGGGTCTTGTTTGTAGAGGAGTTATTGAAATGCCACTCCTGATGTTGATGCCTTTTCTCTTTGAATGAAGTAGACAGAAATATTCAGGGTTTGGGTTTTTGTGTGTGTGTGTGTGTGTGTGAAGGGAAGGGAAGGGCAGGTCTGATAACCACTTTCCAGTCCCTCCCAGGTGGTGTAGGACATGTCTCTGATTTCTTTTTTTCCATTTCTTTTGTTAATCATTTCAATGGTTGCGAGTAGCCTCCCATTACACTCCGTGAAATCCATTTCTTTTTGACGCCTGTGTGTTAAAACAGGCTGTGGCTTGTCTTCATCCACAAAGGCACTGACGTGTCACGTTGCACAAGATCAGAGAGTGGTCCAAACAGAAAGCCAATGTTGTACAGCTGTAAAACCTCCTATAAATAAATTGTGTATATTTTATTCAGACTCCCTGCTTTTAAACTCCTCTGTTCTTCCAGAATGCTTTTGATGGGCACCAGGTGGCTCTGCAGAGCCTTTTTACTTTGCTTCATTCACTGAACTCCATTCAAATTATTTTCTCTGTGGACTTTGAGACTGAGGCAAGGGAGTCTGCATGAAGGTTTCACGCAAGGTTACACTCACGTTCACTGGGAAAAGCCAGGGAAGGGAAGGGTGACCTCCTCTGACTGTAAAACCTTTCCATCCTATGCCTCAAAGTCACCACAATGCAGGCAACTTGGGTTTTGGAGCCTCAGCTGACTCGACAAAATCTCTACGTATTGAAAAAAAAAAAAATTGAAAAAAAAAAAAATTGAAAAAAAAAATTTTAAAAAAAGGATTATGGGCAAAACAGTAGGAGGATGTGATTTTTGGATGGCTTTCCCTCGAAGGACAAACCTGCAGTTTGCATGTTGGGAGTATTTGCAAAGCAAAAAGCCTCTCACTGCCCACAGGAGCCTCCAGTCTTGCTGCCATAATGTCCCAAAGTGCTAGTCCCTAGGTCTTGCTCCCATCTCAGCTCCATCACCTGCCTGTGTTCAAGGTCTTTGCAGCATGGAGAAGCTGTGCCTTTCGGCAGCCTGTCTTCAAGAATCTGAAGCAGGCCCTTTTTATCACGGGGTGGGAGGACCTACCCACATCCTACTGACCATCCCCTTGGACAAAATGTGTCACCAAACCCTAGACAGAAAAAGGAGCATCCTCCTCCATTGCCTTCATCACTGAGATAGCTTGCAAGGACTGTTCTTCAGAGCCGGGGGGGGAGCCCATGGGGAGGGGGAAGTCTCACAAACATCTCAACCTCACAAACATCCTAATATTGTCCTGGAGGGTGTCCTGAGCAGTAGATGTGCCTGAGCACCTATGTGACTGTGATACTTGCTGCTGGATATAGCACAAGAGCTCTGGTGGAGACCAAGTGGTTTTACCAAGTCCTGCTTTGTGCCCGTTCAAAAAAAAAAAAGTCTTCTGCAATCCTGGATGAGCTACAAATCATCCTGTAGGTATAGGGTATCATGCTTCCCCACCAGCATCCACCAGTTTATCTGGCACCAGGGCAGTGGGCTTGAAAGCAGAGGTTGCCTTGTAACCTCATCTGTCCCAGAGGCAGTGGTGCACAGCACCATGTGGACAGGGATGCTGGAACTGGCGTGGTGGGACCTCAGCTTGTCAGTGTGGAGGTGTGGAGAGTTTGTGTGTCTTTGGAGACCAGCAGCGGGGAGTAGAGGGGTGCACAGCTCCAGGTGGGATCCAGCCCAGGATCCCCAAGAGCCCTGCAGCATCTCCTTATCCCTCCAGTGCTGTCATCTGCCAGGGATTTCCCCTCACTAATGTCAAACTATCTAAACTGACACTGCAGAGTCTCCTTTTGACCTGCAAGAGTGTGTTCAATGAGGAACAGACATCCTGCTATTGCAAGATGAGGCTAGGATATTTCTCCTTCACCCCGGTCCCCTTCGTCCTGGTCCCATCTTAACACCCATATACAGTCCTCCCATACAGATGTGAGCCTCACCATGCTCAAGAGGACTTGGAGTTTACTAGAGGTACCAGGGCTTTCAGCAAGGGGATGAGTTCATTGCCTGTTTCTCAAGTGCTACCACCTCCTTGGTTAATGTTCCAGGTGTTATTAAACACCCGGCGATTAGCCCATGACCTGCAGCTGTGACAGTCTGCTGAGTAGGAGTCATCCAAAGGCTCCTTGTGCTCTTCAAATCCCCCCTTCAAACACCAGCCAGGACAGTATGTCCAACTCTATGTCCCTGGCAGAGCTTCCCTCGCTTCCACACACACCCATGGGACATGCTGGTCATGGGAAAAGACTGCCCAAGGCTGGACCCTTTCCAAGCTCATCGGATGTGGTCCTGAACAAAACAATTCCTGGGCACAGCTGGTATCTGCCCTCACTTCCACACAAACCACGTTGGCACAGTGAGTAGGACTTGAGGGAAACCGAGCATGGCTCGAGCTGGTCCCACATCATCTCCCTTGAGCTTAAAGTCAACTAAGGCTGTTCGTAGCTGGTTCCTACAACAGGGCTGAGCAGCCATGGGGAGTTTCTAAGGGCTAGGGAAGGGACAGGGTGGCCGTGATGTGACTTCTCCCGCATTTTCAGCAGAGTTTGGAGCAAGGAGGCTCCCTCTCATCTCTCCTCACTTCTGCAGTATCACCCAAAAAAATTCAGCCATCCTGGATGGAGGGCTCTATGCACCCTTGTTCCAAAGCTGAGCTTGTGATGTGTTTTGCATCATTCAGTAACAAAAATGCCGTGCTTTGTACCAAAGTAAGAAACCTTGGTGGTGTTTCACAGCACAGTTAAAAGCCAGCCCCACCTCCCTCAGCAGGAAGGAGAAAAGACACCAGCCCAGATGTGGGCAAGGAGCCACCGGGTCAGAGTTAAGCTTCTAGACAAAACCTCAGCTCTGGGTTTCCTGGCCGTCAAGTGTTTTTCTCTCCATTTCCAGCTTTAAAAACGCAGGCTGGTGCATTCAAACCAGAATGCCTGTCAGCTCCTGCCCCCATCCCACAGGACCTCAATATGATCCCCTTGCACATCCCCAAGACCTCTTTTGCGTGGGGCAGAAGGATCTTCCCAGCCCTCCCCGTGCCCAAGAAGCCATCAGGACTCTGGACAACCAGGACTTGGAAATGCAGCTTGAATTGTAGCAGGGCTTTTCATGGGTACCGTGGTCTGGGGGCTGGACCCCAGAGATGCAGAATGGGATGTGTGGGTGGGAGGGGGATGCTTGGGGAGCACGGTTCTTAGGGTGAAGGATCTTCCCAGCCCCTCCCCGTGCCCGAGAAGCCATCAGGACTCTGGACATAGTCACATATTTCTCTGTGACTTGGAAATGCATCTTGAATTGCAGCAGGGCTTTTCGTGGGACCGTGGTCTGGGGGCTGGACCCCAGGGATGCAGGATGGGGTGTGGGGTGGGGGAGGGATGCTCGGGAAGCGCGATCCTTAGGGTGTCCCCGGGCTGGAGGTATCACACACACATTCTCACACACACACACACACTCACACGTATCGGGGGCTGGCTGTATCCCGGCTCCTCCCCCGCTAAGAGGCTCAGCGGCGGGCAGGGCAGGCGCTGCCCTCGCTCGGTGCCGGAGGCAGCCGGCGGCTCCACGCCGGGCACCAGCGCCCCTTCCCCGGCTCCGGCCCCGGCCATGCCCCGCTAAGGTAAGGCTGCCCCCGGGGTACCCCGGGTGGGGTGCCATGGGGCGCTGTAGGGATGCAGTGGGGCGGGGTGATGTGCGATGGGGTAGGATGGGTAAGGTCCATCAAGGAGGGCAGCGAGCCTGC
The DNA here is from genome assembly GCA_004320125.1 of Scolopax mira. Classification (NCBI taxonomy): domain Eukaryota; kingdom Metazoa; phylum Chordata; class Aves; order Charadriiformes; family Scolopacidae; genus Scolopax; species Scolopax mira. The sequence goes on from BJBW01009824.1 coordinate 29,962, forward strand.
TCCGGCGCCCGGATCCAACCTGGGGAAGGGGCTGAGCTCCATGGGTGTGTGGTGACACCACCGCAGACCTGCCAGAAATGCCCAGCAACCCCCAGACAGCTCGGCTCCTGCAGCAGGGATTAGCGTCTCGGTAATTTCTAGCTGCTGCTTAATTTAGCTTGGGTCACCTAGCAGTGAGCTGGGGTGTGGGGTGGGGGTCATTTCCCTCCCGTGCTGCCGTATGTAGCCCCCCCTTCCTCCGCCCCTTTGCTCTACAGCCCTTTTATATTCCGGGATATGTCTGGAAGTGCTTAGGGATGGGGAGAGGCTGTTGGGGATCTGCCTGCTGCAAAGACCTGCTGGTGGTGTCCCAAGATTCTAGGTGTCCCCCCATGGGATCCCGGGGACCCCATGGGGGTTCCTCACCCTCTCCCTGCTCTGATCCAACCGCAAATGAACAACCCAGGCAGTTAAAGCACAACCTGCTCTCAGGCAGCAGGAGTTTCCCCTGGTTGCAGCATAGTACATCTTGTGTCCAGGCTGTGTTTTGGTGGTGTGTCCCCCTGGGTCATACTAGTTCTGGTGATCATTGCCCAGTACTCTTTAAATTATTAGGACCATCTCTGGGCAGGGATTTGAGAGCCAAGGTGAGACAGGGAATTCCCACAAAGCAGTTTGGGAGTAGACTGTTTGCTGGAGTAGCTGAGCACAGAACCAAAGAATGCTCCCAGGTTTTCCTACTTAGAGCCACGATGTCCTAACAAAGGTGAAACTGGCATCTCTTGGTGTCTCTGGGAAGATTGGGGTGTACAGTGGAGGACACTTCTTGTAGGCAAAAGGCAGGAGGTCTAAAATTGCCTGGTTGCCCCTGGCTGTTAAATCCCTTCTGCAGGAGCTGGAGGTGGTCTTCCCACAGCTCCAGGCTGTTGTGTTGGTGTGAGAGTGCTTCTGCCCATGGGTTGGGCAAAAGGATGCTCAAGAACCAAAGTGTTTGGTTGGTTAAACTTGATGCAAAGTACAGGTTAAGTGCTTCTGTCTCAAGATGTCAAGGATATGGCTTGTGTTGCAAGCTGAGTCCTGTCCCCTCTTTCTCCACTGCTGTATGATGCTGTAGGTGTTATCTCTCTTCCCATGAGGACTGCAAGGTCCCAACACTGGTGGTGTGAAGGTATGGGATGGTTTTGCAGCTTTGGACTAAGTTTTGCCAAAGCTTCAAATAAAACCTGCATCCCCGTGCAGATCTTCTCCCTACCCTGTGCCTGAACTATCCCAGGGGCAGCAGAAGAAAAACAAACAAGGGCAAACACCAGGACAGCACTTCCCTCCTGTTGGTTAACGGTCAAAATTGTTTTCACCTGTGGCTTTGCAATCGCTGAGCTCTGCTGATTTCCAAATGCCTTTGTCTAAACAGTGTTTAATGTTTACATTGTGGTGATGGGCTCTTTGGGGTGAGTCTGGAGTAACTTCATGAGGTTACGGTGTCTCCTCATGGACACCAACGTTTATGAGACTTGAATCCAGCCCGAGGATGAATCCCTTTCCCAAGGCAGTATTTCCCCTCCTCAGAGCAGTCGATTCATCTCCCTCACTATTAAGTTTCCATGGACTGGGGGCTGCTGTACAGTGTTTCTGTCTTACGCTGGCTAACTTGTGACTTCGCAATCCTTGGGTTGCCATGGAAAGGATTATGCTGTGATTAATGAAGGCATTGTCAGCTCATAGATCTTTTTGCTTTTTTTTTTTTTCCCCTCCAAAGCCTTTCGTGGAGCTGCAGAGAGCAGCTTCCAAGCCTGGCAGAAAAGGGGCTGCCGGGAGAGGTGGCATGTTTTTGGCTGTCCCCACTGACACCAAGCTCTTGCTGTCTCCATGCACTGACAGATCAGCTCTGCCCGTCCCTTTTGAGGGTGAGAGAGGCGAAACGGAGACTTTCATTGTTTTCTTGGGGCAGAGCCAGAGGTTTCTTGTTCCTGAAGGGGAGTGGGACGAGTGTCACTGTACCAAGGGTCTGTCAGGATGTGGAGACAGCGCATCAGAGAGCTCTGCACCCTGAAGTGCTCCTCTCTGCTAGGCAACGTGCAAGGAGAACCTGATTCGGGATGAGTCTGTGTGTTTGTATTGGTCTGGTCCCCAAGCTGAGCTGCTGTGTACAGCCAGAAACTTTTCAGGACAGGAATGCCCCAGCAGGGTCCATGCCTAGGTTTTCCATCCATCCTCAGGTAACACCCCCAAGCCCCACAGTGCCAAAGCTGTGCACTGAGCCCCTGCTCTGAAATGGTCTGCAGTCAGGATAGTGGGAGAGGGTGAGGTGTGGTTGTTACACCTTCACAAGGAGAGAACAACGTGTGGCAATCCAATGAAAAACAGGCACTTAAAGAAGATTGAATGCCAAATAAATACACAAAAGTATGTCCAAAGTAAAAAAAAAAAATATTGGGGGACCTCTTCATTCTTGGCACCATTGGCTGAATTCTCCCCAGAGCTGCCCAGCCTGAGCAGCTTGGTACCAACTCCCACCTCAACCAGGCTGGGAATTGAGAACCGGGTGGTTGATCCCATTGTCAGTCTCGGAGCAACTGCAGAAAAGCATTGAGCTCCTTTTGGACCTCCATTCTGGCAAGTTCCTTTCAGCTGCTGCCATCCCCTTTCCTGTATTTATCCTGGTGAAATAACCTGGTATTTGCCTGGGGTGCAGGTGACCCAAATACAGTTTCCACATGCATGAAAGGAGTTAAAACTTACGCTTTAGTTTGATTATAGACTAACAGGCTGCCTTGGGTGGAGGTTTCCACTGCTGCACAGGCAGCCTGGCCTCCAACTTTAAATTGTGGAGGAAGGAAGACTTGCAAGAAGACATGCCCAAGGTTATGCTGAACGTTGGGAGAACTGAGCCTCTGTGAATCCTGGTCTTGCCGTAAGCACAAGTTGTCCTCTCTTAGGATCATAGAATGGTTAGAGTTGTAAGGGACCTTAAAGATCATCAAGTTCCAACTCCTCTGCCCCTTCCTGTCTGACACTGGGTTGTACAGTGGGAGCTGTGTTGGGAGGGGACTCTACCCCAAGGAGGCAAATCCACTCACTGCAGCAGTTCCTGACTTTGGAGATAGCAGGATAAATCTGGGATCATCAGAGAGCTGGAGAGAGGATGGGCACAAGCCGAAGGCTGGCAAAGGAGGAGAAATAGAAAGTGGCAGGTATCTACACTGCCTGCATGAAGGTGGCTGTCAATAGCACCATATAAATGTAAAGAATTTTAGGAATATTATGGTTGAGTCTCTTAGTGTTTACAGGTTGCAGCTGTGAAATACCTTCCATCTGAGGGAAGTTTGTAAATGCTGAGCAGGGCTCACCTGCCCAAGACACTGAGGTATAGGGAGAAGGTGCTCTGAGCCCTACCTTAAGTGGTAGACTTAGTCCCAAGAGATGGGTCTTGGTCCTAAGCCCTTGTGTGTTCTCCCAGGGTGCCTGTCATTGTCCAGAGAGCACATTTCACTCTGTTGACTTACTTCAAGTAACCCAAGGCAATAAAAAAGGCTGTTCTGGCCCCTACATCTCCAAAATGACATAGGTCAATTGGGGAGGACTGAGGGAAAGGGAGGATGGTCAGAGGTCTGGAACAGCTTCCACACCAGGAAGGATTCTTTAGAAAAAGGCTCCAAGCCTTTGGGGCCTGGATGGGGGGAAGATATATTATAGATATAGAAGAGATGGGGGGAAGATATATTATAGATCCTAAAAGATCATGTTTGCATGGTGAAGGCAAAAGGAGGATTTTCCATGGTTTTTTGTTGCCAACAGAGAACAGGTTCAAAGCAAAAAAAAAAAAAAAAAGTAATCCACATATAACCTGGCATCTGTGGTGCTCCTTACTGCAGGGCCCTGTGGTTCCTAAAATATTGATAGATTAAAAAAGCACTTGGACAATTTTGTTGATGAAAAACCTCTCAAGATCTATAAAATATATATATATTAAAGACAAAAGATACCCTGCTTTGTCTCTAGAAGTTCTTGAGCTGCAATTTATTAGAGTCTGGGGAAGTATTACAGAGTAGTGCCACTAAATCTTCACCCTGTTTTTATACGGCTCCCCAGGCATTCCCTGTTGTCCACTGTCAGAGAAATACAGCAGATGGGGACCCCATGAGCTGGATCTGGTATGGACTTTTTGATGTGGAGCTCATGAACTCGTGCTTCCACTCACCAAGAGCTGTTCATGCTCCAAGATCCACCCTGAAACAATTCTTCTCTGATATTTGCCTCTCGTTGTCTTGGAGAAGAAAAGGTGTCACCCTCATCACTTCAGTCGCAGTGCTATGTATCATGTGGGTCAAGGAAAATAAAGCCCACTCCTTTCCTTTTTTGTTGAAAATACTTTCAAGCTGGCAAAGGCAGAGAGGAGCTTGATGGGATTTTTTGCAGGTTCTATAGGAGATCTCTTGAGGGCCATTAAGTAATTCACACAAGGATGGTGATCAGCTAGATTGAGATGAGAAAGTCCAGGGTTTGTGAGTGTTTTCCTGTGGATCCCAGAGCTGACCCATGCTGCTGTGATCCTGAGGTTTGCTTTGCTGGTCAGCAAGATGGTTTTCCATGCCCAGTGTGTGTTGACATTTGAATTCCTGTCAGTGAGAGAGGTTGGAGAAGAAAATGCTTTGTGTCCTGGTGGCTCTGAGTTCCCAGTCTGGGCAAAGGTCCCACAGAGCTCATCTGGGACCAAAGACGTTCACCATAACTGTAGGTTTTTCAACCTAGAGAAAGTGAGGCTGAAATGAGCCTGAAATGAGGCCGATTTCCCTGAGGGGAAATCTTACCACTCTCTACAACCTCCTGAAAGGTTGAAGGTCAAAAGGAGGTTGTAGAGAGGTTGGTCTCTTCTCCCACCTAACAGGTGATAGGACAAGAAGAAATGGCCTCAAGTTGCACCAAGGGACTTTAGAGTGGATATTAGGAAAAATTTTTACACTGAAAGGGTTATCAAGCTGCCCAGGCTGCCCAGGAAAGCAGTGTAATCGCCATCCCTGGATGTATTTAAAAGACAGGCAGACATGGTGATGAGGGACGTGGTTTGGTGATGTTTTTTGTCAGTGTTATGTTGATTGTTGGACTCAATGATCTGAAAAGTTCCTTCCAACCTAGGCAATTCTATGATTCTGTAACAATGGGTCTGAAAGGGAAGGTGGGGAGCACATACAAACCACAACACCTCCCATCATCACTGATAGGGTCCCCTCATCTGTCTGAGGAGGGGAACCTTCACAAGGATCAAGGGGTACAGAAAGTGCATGTTGTAGTGAGTTGGAAGGAGCCCTGCAAGCCTCACTAGAGTACGTCAAACCTTTGCCTCCTTCATCCGAGCCTTTGGGTGTTTTCCAACATCATCAGTGGTTGCCATTACATTGTGCTGCCCCAGCTATTTCTGTCCTGCTTCCTCTCATCCCTCAGCTTTGCTGGATCAGCGCCATCAAGGCCAACAGATTTATCCTGGGATGAGATGAACTCCAGAAACACCACACACATACACACACACACACTGGGTTTGTCTCTCCTACAACCTGCAAAAGGTTTCTACCTGGAGCAATCAAGGGGGTGGCTATTTCACCTTGTAACCTCCATGCAAAAACCTTCCTCAAGCCTGTTGAGAAGTTGCACGCAGAGAAATGTTGGAGTGAAGAAGGCAATCCCCTTTTGCTCTTCAGTCCCTCTGCTCAACTTCTTGGCTGCCCTTAATCTTGGTAGAACAGCAGAGCCAAGAGAACCCAGGCTTCTGTGGTCTGTCTTTTGGAAGTAAAGCCCAGGAAAAGCTCAGGTGTAGATGGCTTTATGCCTGTCGTTTGTGTGCTGGGAAGCTGCGAGAGCCCACAGAGAAGTCTTGGTGTAGGCATAAGAAAAGTTTGTGCTGGAACTACTGAAAATCCCCATGAGCTGTCAATGGTGTTACTGATACACCTCCCAGACATGTGCTGGTGCCACAGCATCCCTGAGCCTAAAAAAAGAAAAATAAAGGAGAGGCAAAACTCTCCAGCAGTCCGTTAGGATTTCTTCTCATTTCCGCAGGCTTTCAGGGCTACCAACTATCTCAAAGCACTTGAGGTGCTGAGACACAGCCCACCCAGGGACCGGGACCCATGGCAGGAACTATTAGACCTTTTTATGTAATTCAGTAAAGCCGTACATAGAGACTTATAAACAATTAATGAGCAGGTCAGCTCAATCTGCTCTCACACCAGGGAGGTCTCAGGGCATGTTTACTGCAAGGACATTGTCCTTCCTCTGTAAGAAATTGCTGTTCTCCAGCACAACAGGGAGGAAGCTGCGTGGTGATGCCACCAGTGCTTTTGGGTGCTAGCGCAGGTCCTTGTGCCCTGAGAAGGACAGGGTACAACTGGGTTATTCCAGCAAGGCACTGAGATGTTCCTTTCTCCACTGCTAAATGTCACGTCTGCTCCCAAAGCATCACGGGGGAGACGAGAGCACCCAATGATCTTGGTCAAATTGCTTTGAGAGCCATGTCAGCTTGGGGTACCACAATGGGGCAAATCAGGACTGCTGTTCATTCAGGTTAATTGTACTGGTATAGATTAAGGTGCTGGGTAACAGAGGGTGAAAGCTGCTTGAGCAACCTTATTGCTCTTAGAAATAACCCTCTGGATCTCCCCCAGTGCTGTTACATCTGCATTTGGTTTTTTTGCAGACAGCAGAACCCTGTTCAGAGCAGCAAACCAGGTCCTGTCCTCCCAGTGCTGAGCTCAGCAGTTGGAGAAGATATTAAGCAAAAAGGGCTGGAACAGAAGTCCAGCTTTTCAGGTGCAGCTGTGATATTGGACTCAGCCCAGGGAATGAGACTGTTCCCCAGCAAACACCCATTTCTTATGTGTAGCTGAGAGCAAATCACAAATAGCAACAGCCACCCCTTTCCTTGGAGGAATATCTCAAAATGCTGCAAACAAGGGTGGGGAACAGAGCAGCTTGTTAAAACTGGAATAAATTAAGCACCTTATTAAAGGTGACTTGCTCATCTCATCTGATTTCCATAGGAAACAAGGCTTGTGTGGTCACCCTGCCTGTCTCTTTAGATGTGTCACCTAATCACAGTAGTTTGTTGACCAAGTTCACTCCAAATTTGACAGAGCTGTAGCAAGAAAACAAGGTTCCTATGCGCTTCATAAAAATATGCAGGTGGGTATGGTAGAAAACTAGCCCCCTGTGGCATGATGCCACCTCCCATCAGACACCAGAGCCCAGGTGGGGTGAGAAGGCTGTTCTGGATGCTCCACCTGCAGGAAAGGCTTCTTGGGGAGACTATTCTTAATTGACCACCAAGAAATCTTATTATTGGGAGATTTGTGCCTTTAAATGAGGTTTTTGTTAGCTCTGCTGCTCACAGAGGGAACTCTGTCATTATTTCTGCCTCTGCTCGTCACCAGGTGAGAACTTGGCGTGGAGTGAAGTCACTTTACTACCTGGAGTTCTTTTGCTCATCCAGATTGCTTGGAGATGCACTGAGTTTTACTTTATACATTTTTACTAATTTACTTTAGTAATATATCATAGAATCATAGAATGGTAGAGTTGGAAGGGACCTTAAAGATCAGCTAGTCCAACCCCCCTGCCCTGGGCAGGGACACCTCCCACCA
>BJBW01009824.1:37623-57797 GCA_004320125.1 Scolopax mira
CAACCTGTTCCAGTGTCTCACCACCCTCACAGTAAAAAAATTTCTTCCTAATGTATAGTCTAAATCTCCCCTCTTATACGCCCTTTAGTCTAATTCTGCTTTGGCAAAGACCTATAGGCATGACTTCAGCTCAGCCAGATGATGCCCTTGAGAGCACAGAGCATCGCATGTGCCACCAAAACGTGAAGAGTAGTAGATGGAGCAGCAAACAGACCCTGTGACTCAGTTTCCCCAGCTGCAAAATTAGTATAACATTTTGCATGTGTGGCCAATGAGTCAGGGAGCATCTGTCCCCCTCTCATCCAGGCTATGACAGGACTGATGTGTGCACAGCCTCATGCTGCCCTGAGGTGTGTGATGGTGATTGCACCAAAGGTACCCTAGAAGGGCAGATCAGAGCCTCTACTTAATTTGTAGAGTCCCTGTTCAAGGAAAACACCTGCTGGAGTCATCAGGATAATACAGGGCTGGTATCTTCTGATTTGAAACCACTTCATCCTACTAGTCCCTGCATTTGGAGGCTGACCCCAGCCTCTCTGAAGGGCCGTCCTGAATTTTTCCAGGAGCACAAGAGATAAGAGGATAGTGTTGGGGCAGGCGGAGTGAGAGTTTCACCAAAAATCCCAGCAAAGGGGTTCCTGCTGAGAAAAAAACCTCATGGGATTATAACAACTTGCAGAAGCCTCCTCCAGCCAGCGCCAATAGCACTGAAAGGAGACAGACCACACAGCCAAGCCAGAGCATTAGGGACCAGCAATAGTAGAGAGTGAGACAACTGCTTATTAGGACAATTTAAGGACAGAGAGGAGCAGGGGAGCTGTCTTTATTAAAGGCATTTTGATGTAGAGTCATAGGCACAGTTTTAGGTGTCTGCAAGAGGCCCATCACACCTTCCCGGTTCTCCTGCATGACCTTGGGGAAAGTCATGTCCTCCCTCTGTGCCTCAGTTTCCCTTGGTGTGAAATGAGGATAGCACCGTCCCCTCCTCCATAAATAGGCTGGGATTTGTGAGGGAATAACAGAGTGTAAGTGATTACTAAAACAGTGGCTGCAGTAAAGTCTCTCCTTAATGAACCTTTCTATAGCAAAACAAAACCCAACCCAGCAGTGTCCTATTAAATAAGTTATCGGACTGAGACTAATCTGGTGTTCAGATCTTACCTCTGCCATACGTTGTCTGGGTCGGGGCAGATCATCTAGAGATGGATTTTAAAGGGAACACTCTGTGTGACTTAGAAAGAGCCCAAGTACCTAAATCCCTCTCAAGCCATTTCAGGAACAAGCTCCAGTGGGACAAATCACCTAACAACCCATAAATTTCATTTTGGGGCCCTGTTCCCAGCCTGCAATGACTGCAGTGTTCCTTCTCCTGGCCTCTGTCTTGGAGCAAGGCCTGTGGTCTTGTAGATTCATGAGATAGAAAGCTTGGAGGGGGCCAAGGGGATGATCCAGCCCAAATAACATTATTTCTAACTGGAGCCAGTAGTATAGCATTGGCCAGAGTATATATCTATGGGATATATATATCAATCTATGGGATATATATATCATTCTATATAAGTTATATATCTGACTTCCTTTGGTTTTTCATGGAGTTGTTCTCACATTATAGATATATTTTTGTAGCTGCCTGAACATCACACCAAAAGGCTCAACCTGCATCTGAGCTAAGGGATAAGGGCTGTGGTTCAGCTGTAGAGCTGGCCAAGCCTAGATGGCTGAGAAGGTTGTTGCCTCCCGCATCTAGCCCAAAACTGGTCATGCTACACATGAATCTCCACCAAAATTCGTGCATTAGTTGTAAAACACATCAGCCTGAAGTCAACCAGTCTGTGTGTATACCTTGCTCTGTGTCCAGTTCTGGGCTCCCCAGTTCCAGAAGGACAGGGAACTGCTGGAGAGGGTACAACAAAAGGCCACAAAGATGATTAAGGGTCTGGAGCCTCTCTCCTATGAGGAAAGGCTGAGAGACTTGAGTCTTTTTAGTCAGGAGAAGACTTAGGGGGGATCTGATCAATGCACACAAATACTTAAAGGGAAGGTGTAAGGAAGATGGGGCTGGTCTTTTCTCAGTGGTGCCCAGTGACAGGACAAGAGGAAATGGGCACAAACTTTAATATAAGAAGTTCCACCTACACCTAGGTGATCTCCAGAGGTCCCTTCCAACCCCATATGATTCTATGAAGGAGCAGGTCTACGGTCACCCCACCACCACTTGTTCTGTTCAACCCATACTAGTTTGGGTTTTCTGAGCATGGTTGGGCAGAATCTGAGCTCTGATCTTAACACAAGGCTGTGTGGACATCCTGATGTGTTCAGGATTAGGAAGGGGATTTCCAGTACAGCCCAGCACTGTGCAGGACAGCTCTGCTCCAAGGAGCAGAGCCTTGAGATCATGTTCATGTTCTAAGTCACCCTCTATTTCAAATACAGACTTCATTTCTAATTTGTTCTTGTCATGTGCCAGACCCCACGTGTAGACCTTAGCAAGACTGGGAGTTCATCTATGGATAGAGATGAAAGCACATTTCAAACACCATTTGGCCAATCTGTGAATGCAGCATTTTGCCTGGCTCAGCTCAGCCTGCTAGTCTGGATTATGCTGAAATTACACCTGACCGCTTTGCAAAAGGATACTTTATTTGATTAATTATTGTGGCTGTTGAAAAATACTCAGTCGCCGGTAGAGGCTGGTGCACAAAGGGAAATTGCCCTCCTCAGGAGGCTGTGCCGAGTGGGGATCGGATGCCACCGTGGTCCATTGTTCTGCTCTGGCAATGTGAAAGCACAGGGAGGGAGAAAAGGTCAGGTCTTTTGTTCAGCTTCTCTACCTGCCAGGCTTTTTGGGGGGGATTGAATGCAGGGCCAATCTATTGAACTTCCTGATGGAGGCTTAAAAAATTGATGCTGGTTTTCTGAGTACTCTCGGAAGAACAGAGGGTACGTATTGATTCTCTGACTTTCCAGAGAAGGGAGTTTTCTGTGGTTTCTTGCTCCAATGTAGCCTTTTTGGATGGGACTCACTCAGATGGGGTGTCTTTCTTGGTGGTAGTGCTAAGAAGTCCCTTCAAATGGTGGTTTGTGGGCCAAACCAGGCCTATAAAATCAGCTAAGTGGTCTTTTCAACATTCACAGATGCTCAGGGAGCACAGGAATGGGATAAATGAGGAGACATGCGTGTGAAACCAGTCACCTCAGGCTTCCTTGATAGTCAGTGGGAGAAATAATGCTGGCTTCTCCTATGGACTGAGTGAATGGGTTCTTGGAGAGACTTGCTTGTCCCCATAGTCCTGGAGGTGATCTTGGTTGACTGGATCAAATTCTGTGTCTGCATCTGAACATCTCAGTCCCAGTTTGGGTGTCAGATGGGACTTAGAGCACACAAAAAAGATTGAAAACCACAAAGTCAACTAAATGACAACACTGTCACTGGTGTCACACTGGATGATGTGTGTCAATTCGGGGCAGAAAACCACATAGGGCTGTGTAATAACGAATTCCCAATCTGGGATTTGCATGCTGCTGTCTTACTCCACGGTCCCCAGGCTCATGTAGATAAACACTGGTGACACTGATACTGACTGACAGCTCACTTGTGATCTGTGCACATTGCCAGGAGGAGGCAAGGAAATGCTCAGGCATTGCTTTGTACCACTCCTAGGTAGCAAGTGCATCACAGGATGGGCTCTCAGCTTTGTGGAGGCTTTAGGGACACCTCCCACTAGACCAGGTTGCTCCAAGACCCATTCAACATGGTCTTGAACATTTCCAGGGGTGGGGCAACTACAGCTTCTCTGGGCATCCTGGGCAAGTGTCTCATTACCCTCACACTGAAGAATCTAAATCTCCCCTCTTTCAGTTTAAAATTTAAAATCAAGTTTCCCCTTGTTCTTATTGCTCCACTCCCTGATCAAGATTCCCTCCCCATCTCTCCTGTAGGCCCCCTTAAGGGGCTAGAAGCCGCTCTAAGGTCTCCTCAGAGCCTTCTCTTCTCCAGGCTGAAGAACCCTAACTCTCTCCGCCTGTCTTCATAGGAGAGGTGCTCCATCCCTCTGATCATCTTTGTGATAATAAGCCTTATCAAAGCTATTATCTTGAGCTCTGTTTAAAATTGCATCCTCATGTCTGTAGTGTTTTAGGGATATTTTTATTTCTTTTAATACCATGAGACCTATCCTGCAAAGACGTGGTGTCAACTCAGAGTATTGCGCTCTTGCATCCTCTGTGTAGCTAAACACACAAATGGTTTCACTGTGTAATTCTCTGTCTTGTCTTAATCTGAAATATGGAAGAGATTGGGTCACATTGTTAGGAGATGAGTACTGACACACAGGGGACCGACCAAGCTCCTGAGATCCTGCAGCTGGAGTTGAGTCTCCACGGTCCTTTCCCTGACCGATGCAATGTTTTGCAGAGGCAAACGGGATGGCAGAGCCTGGAGCTGTCACCAAGGGCTGTGATTAATGCCTGCAGCTCCTGGTGGAGGAAGGCACAGAGGATCACATTCCTTTCACTTGCTCTCTTTTAAAACCCTTCACACCCAGTCTCCAGCAAGATCTCAGCATCTCATCACACCCCCCCTTGCTTCTCATCTTGAGGAAATGAGCACAATTGCACTGAAGTCAGGTGTTTCTCAATCATTTCATACTGCTGGGGGTCTGGCCAGTGAGGTTTTTTTTTTAGCTGGGTCTAAAGAAACAATAGTGTTTACATTTTTAGCTGATCCATAGTCAACCTGACCAATGGGGAGAGCTCAGGACATGGTTTAAGTGCTCAGTTTTCAGGGAGAAGCCAGATTTTTCAGAAGCTTTCAGTTCTGCATGAACTCTGTTGAAAATTAGGCCCTGATTTTGGGTGGTGAAGTCTTTGGCTGGAAACTCTACCTACTTCACAACCCCTGACACCACTCTCTGACTCCTGCTGAGTAGATTGCACCCTATTTACTGGCGGTTTCGGTTACGAGCATCATTACCCGGGGTTTCAATTGCACTTGCAGAATGACAGGCTGCAGCAGGCATTAGCACTGCACTTTCTCCCTTGAGCTACTTGCATGAAAAAAACCACAACCCTAATGTTCAGAAATGCAAAGTATCCGCGTGTCTAAAGCACCAAGGCTACTCCCACCCTGGGCTGTTTTACTGCAGTAAGTCACCCTGGCGCCTGCAGCAGTCTTTTCTCCCTCTAGTTATTTGTCTAATTGATTAGCAGGTTGGCCGTGTTCTTGTGTGTAGGAAAGGCTGGTTTTGCTTCGAGTAGCTGGAATTGTCTGGGTTTGGAGATTCCAAATCTGCAGGATGACTGGAACATCCCTTTTTGCAAAAAAAAACCAAACAAGAACCACAAAAAAAACCCAAACCAACAACCACAAATAAACAACAAAATATCAGGTCTTCCCTAGAAACGGCATCCGCTCACCAGAAGGAGAAGCCCGATGGGAGTACCCTCAAATCTAATTAGTACCTAATCCTCTGGCTCTCATCACGAAAGGCTGAGGGCTGCAGGAATAGCTAGAGAAAAATCTGCACGTTCCCTAAAACAACCCTTGCAGGCTGCTGTTTAGTTGCCTCCCGGACTAGACACTGAGGAGCCTTTCTGAGGATCCAGGGCTTCATGAGAGATCTTTACCCCCCACTGTCACCTATACCTTTACGTGTCAGGTTGCAAGACTGCTTAAATCTCTCTTTTTCTCTCAGTTGTCCAGGCAGCTGATGGGGGAGGTAATTCTTTACACCAAAACCCACAAGTCTTATGAGGAGCAGCTGAGGGAGCTGGGGGTGTTCAGCCTGGAGAAAAGGAGGCAGAGGGGAGACCTTTTCACTCTCTGCAACTCCCTGAAAGGAGGGTGTAGCTAGGGGTGGGGGTGGGGGGGTTGGTCTATTCTCCCAAGGAAATGGCCTCAAGTTGTGCCAGGAGAGGTTTAGGATAAATATTAGGAAAAATTTCTTCCCCAAAAGGGTTGTCAAGCCTTGGAAGAGGTGAAGCCACCAGGAGGTGGAGTGGTGCAGTCCCCATCCAGGAAGTTATTTAAAAGCTGGGCAGACGTGTTGCTGAAGGACATGGTTTAGTGGTGGTTTTGGCAGTGTTGGTTGATGATTGGACTCGATGATCTTAAAGGTCCCTTGCAACCTCAACAATTCTATGATTCTATGAAATGCACCTCTTTTCCAGACCAGCTATTTTTCTGTCTCCTGATACCAGCATTCACCGTATAGCTGGTGACAACTCAAGGTCTGATCCAAAGGCTGTAGGAAAAGCTTTTCTTGCCTTTCAGTGAACCTGGATTGGAGTTTTTCCAGGAAAACACGCTCTGTGCTGATCATGCACTGGAGCATGCAGAGCCTGCAGGCAGGCTGTGTCACGGATGTGCTAGTCACGTGAGAAATGGTAATTCTAATGTTTTCTGTGCCTTATTGCCGTTGTGACCTGCCTTGCTGAGGTGAGAGCTTCCTCACATTCCTCACGTCACCTGTCAGCATGACCTCAAGCTGATCCGTCCGCGTGGAGGTGGCAATTAAGGCATAAAGGGAACTTTCTCAGCACGGTGGCAGGCAGCGTGCTGGCCAGGTGGTGTTCGCTGTGTCCCCACTTCTCCATCACGAGAGTCTCCTAATCGTGGACACTCGGGGAGACACATCCTGTGGATGGAAAAATCAGCAAATATTCTGGGTGAATTCCTGTTGCTTTTCCTTTTAAAGGGAATCCATCTTTCCCCCACTTTAAATGAGGTGATGGGTAGGTATCAAAATCTGAAATCTGAATTTTACTCTCCATGTAGTCTGCACTGGGGGAGTTAGAAATTATTAGTTCTTCTTTGTGAGGACGAAGATATTTGTGCCATGGGAAGGGAAGGTGTAAGTGAATGGCCATTACCATGAACGTCTCAGTCCAAAGCTCAGACGGGGAGATGCTTATTTTAAGCAACACCCCATTAACTAAAGCACTCACCAATCGAGACTCCAAGTCTGGGCTCTCCTCTACCAAGGTGGGGGTTTCACTGGAGTTGCCTACCTCTCAGTAAGTACTAGACAGCCAACCTTCACACAGGCTTTGAGGACAAACCTGAGCAGATGGGAAAACTCACTTTTAATGCAGAAAAGGAAGTAAAATAGGAAGCTACAACCCAAGGAGACAGGGATGTCCCAGGCAGTACTGGATGGTAGGAGGCCAGATATATCTAAGATTTATCCAAGTGGATAAATCAGGTGGTCTGAAGTTATCACTGTAAGTGTTCAGTTCATTCAAAAGCAGAAAACTGAAGGGAGTAGATTCTAAATGCCTTCACGGGGAGCAGATACCAGATGCTGAAGCTCTGACAAACCAGGTCGAAACAGGTCACATAATGAAGAGAGCCCAGCCTGATATCAAAGGAAAGGCACCTGCCTTTTGCAAAGAGTCTCACAGACATGGTGTATCACCCTGGCCTTGCTCCGTTCCATGTCCTGATCATCACTCCAAGCCAAGCGGTACATGAGATACTGGCATGAGGGAAGTGGAGGTGCAACAGTGGGGCAAAACTTTGTCATGTGGGCCCATCTGTGGGGTCAGTTGTGGTTGGTAAGATATGACCAGCCTCAGTTGGGAAGCTGAAGTCCAATGCACATGAGGACAAGATGCTTACTTTATTTTAAATATTAAGGATGATTTGACCTTTGGAGCTAATTACCTAGAGAAGTAGTGGGTTGTCTGTGTTGAGAACTTGCTTGTTAATCAAGCTAGCAGGGAGGACACTTGTTAGCCAAGAAGATGGATGGCTGCCATGTCCAGACTAATTTCTTTTGACCTCAAAAGCCTTAGTTCTGATTTGAAGCTTAAGGAAGAGTGCAAAAATACAAACTGTCATAGCTTCTCAAGCATGCCCACTTCCAGCAGGACAAAGAATAGGGGTGGTATGTAGTGACATTGCTTTCTTCCTCTCTCCTCACTGTCCTCATTCAGTGCAACCCGTCCAAAAGATGGCTTTGATGCTTTAACTTCATTCAAAAGCCTTGTTTTTCTTCCTGATATAAATCTCGGGTTTGGTAAGGACAAAGGCACTTGTCTCCAAGTATGTAGGTCTGCAAATCTCAGGTTTGGTAAGGAAAAAGGCACTTGTCTCCAAGGGTGTAGATCTGACCTTTTTATTCACCATTTCTCAGACAAAGAGTAAAATACATTGAAAAATCTTTAGTTCTTCTCAGATCCCTTGCTGGAGGGCAGGAGGTGAAAGCAGAAATGTCCAGACAGCATTGGGGTGTTAAATCTCTTCTCTCAGCTAAGGTGATGTGTTACACCTCTGCCACTCAAGTGGAGACATAAGGCAGTGAACAAGAGCTGTCTCTCTTGTTTTTTTCACACCGTTAATCATAGAATCATAGAATGGTTTGAGTTGGAAGGGACCTTAATTCCTAGGTCCATTTAGTTCCAACCCCGCTGCCATGGGCAGGAACACCTCAAGGTGTTCTCCAAAAGATAGGGCCTACACCAAGCTGCGTGCAGAGGGGAACAGGCTGTCATTGAATGTGAATGCACACACGTGAATTAATTATTCATTTTCTTCACTGCATTTGCAGACAGGAAAATCACATGAGAAGTTCAGGAGAAAGGAACAGAATTTGCATTTAGAATGAAAAAAAATCGTATTTCTCCTAACTAATGCTTAATGAGAGTGTGTGCTCTGGAGGATTAGCACTGCAGAGCGATCCCCCAGGAGGTATGGCTAGTCATGTGGCTGGACTCCGGTCCTGAAGTGCCAACAAAAAGCACAGAAATGCCAGTTAAACAGCTTAGAGTACCAACCACCCTCTTTGCAATTGGAGGATAATGGCTTCTTCCAGACTGCTCTGGCTTTCTCCTTCTAGAGTTGAGCTCTGTTGGGTTCCTCTTGCATTTGGGGTCTCTTGAGAACCAGCAAGAAAGCCATGAGGGAGGTCACCATGGTGGAGACCTTGTACTGAAGCACTCCCTGACTTCTGTTGACCTCTGCTTGCAAGCAAGTGGCATGTAATCTGTCACACATCTCTTTGCCTTCACAAGTAGTTTAAGGGATCTTTTAGCCCCTTTAGCCTTACCCCACTGCATCGCTCAGATGCTTTGTTCAGTTAGTGATGCCCAGAAAGCTGCAAAATTAATCAAATTAACAAAAAATACAATTTCCAGAGGGGTGCCTTTGTTCTCTTGTGTTATGAACGAGTGATGTGGGAGAGGTTCTGGGTACATTTTGTTTAGCCCAGATCATTTTCCATAGCACAAGCAGCTGTAGAGCTTCATGTAGGAGATGAGGGTGGGAACGAAGTCCTGCCATCAAGGACTGGAGGTCCAGATGGCTGGTTCATTCCACCAGTGCTCCCATGAATTAGCAGGCAGCTGATCTCTCTGGTGCTCAGACAAGCCCAATCCTTCTTACTGATCCCTGTGGGAAGAACATTGGGCTGTCTGCTGCTCCCCCTGCCCTTCTTTTTGGGGAGTTTTCCTGCTGAGTACATGTTGGGGAAAGCTGGCTGTCTCCCTTGCAACAGAATTACAAGGGCACTTACAAAGCATTGAAGAAGAGCAGTCACGGAGGCTTGGGCTGAAGGATAGACTTTGAGAAAATAAAACAAAAAACCAAAACAAAACCCAAACACAACTTGCTTTGAGTACCAAAGTCCTGCTTAAAAGCAGACTGTGCTGGGTACGTAAATACTCTTCCAAGCCTGGCACAACACCTACCCAGCATCACCACAGGCTGGTCTGAGCAGAGTGCCCATGTACAGGGCAGTTTGCATCTGCTTGAGGGTTGGAAGGCTCTACAGAAGGATCTGGACAGGTTGGATCAATGGGCCAAGGACAATGGGATGAGATTTAATAAGACCAAGTGACCGGTCCTGCATTTTGGTCAAAACAACCCCAGGCAATGCTACGGGCTTGGGGAAGAGTGGCTAGAAAGCTGCCCAGCAGAAAAAGACCTGGGGGTTTTGGTGGACAGCCAGCTTAACATGAGCCAGCAGTGCCCAGGCGGCCAAGAAGGCAAATGGCATCCTGGCCTGTATCAGCAACAGTGTGGCCAGCAAAAGGAGGGAAGTGATGGTGCATCTGTACTGGGCACTGGTGAGGTCTCACCTTGAGGGCTGTGTTCAGTTCTGGACCACTCACTACAGGAAGGACATTTTGCTGCTGGAGTCTGTCCAGAGTAGAGCCACCAAGGGTGGTGAGGGGTTTAGAGAACAAGTCATATGAGGAGAGGCTGAGGGAACTGGGCATGTTTAGTCTGGAGAAGAGGAGGCTGAGGGGAGACCTCATTGCCCTCTACAGCTACCTGAAAGGAGGTTGTAGAGAGGTGGGTGTTGACCTCTTCTCCCAGAGGAATAATGACAGGAGCAGAGGAAATGGTCTGAAGTTGCGTCAGGGGAGGTTTAGCTTAGATATTAGGAAAAATGACTTTCCTGAGAGGGTGGTCAGGCACTGGAACACCCTGCCCAGAGTGGAGTCACCGTCCCCAGAGGTATTTAAGAAACATGTAGACATGGCACTTCAGGGCATGCTCTAGTTCGCGAGACTGTTGGTTTGTGTCTTGTTTGTGGGCTTTTGGGGTTTTTTTGGTTCTGTTTGCTTGTTTGTTTTTGGTGTTGGACTCAATGATCTCAAAGGTCCCTTCCAACCATGAAGATTCTGTGAAATTCTGTGAAACTGTTTTTATGCTGTGAGCTGGGCCAACCATGTGGCAGTGCTTTACTTCAACAGCAGAAGGATGAATGGTTGAAGGAGCAGTTCTGGGACTTGAACCTTGGTGCTTTAATCTTATCTGTGGGAAGATATCCTCCATGCATGGCTTTTGCAACACAAACACCCAATGGGACAAGCTCACCTAGGCCATTTGGCTGATTAACATGAAAATCAATAGTGACTGGAATACTTAGGAACTGCCTTGATGGGTGAGATCTCTGTTTTTCGAGAGGGAAACTGAGGCGAGGAACTCTAAGATGACCTGTCCATTGCAGATGTCCTTCAGCCAAGGAATTCAGGCTCTACCCAACTCAGTGTTCATCACTCCCCCTATGATCATCATGTTACACACCTGGGAAGGAGCTCTGGAGAACCTCACTCAAAGCCTGCTTTGAGCCAAGCCAGGATTTCACTGACTGTTCCCAATGGAGGAAACTCGACAGCATCCCCAGGCAGTCTGTCTTAGGGCTCACTACTTGGCAGGGCTAGAAAGTTATTTTCAGGCCATATGAATTAAGGAGAAGAAGAATAATTTAATGTGCTACAGAGAAGATTCAAACTGGGAATTAGGAATATTGCATCGCAGCCTTTCAGATATTAAAGTGGGAGCATGACTTTCTGCCAGCCTTCTATCTTATAGAAAAAGCAAAAATAATTCATTAAATATGGCCTGTGGCCAAAATTTGTCTAGTGAACAGTGATGCCTTGGCGGTTTTTAGGACACCTGTTCCTTTTGTAGGCAATGCAGAGGGATCGTGGAGATGGTTTCAACAGCTGGATGTTTTCATCAAGGTGGCGAAGGCACTTAGATGGCAAACTCCTACAGCTTTCAGTGGGGGAGTTTCCACTTTCAAATGAGTGGTTGATTAAAACCTAGAGGTGGTGCAGGCAGCACGGTGAGGAAAAAAGGGAATCATTGGATATGCCTTTGCATATTCCTGCAGGAGCTAATGGAGATAAATCCTGCCTTTCTAGATAGGATGGAAACATCCATGTTTCCCACTGCAGCTGGGAAGCTTCAGAAAATTCAGTCAGTAGAATCAGAATCAGAAGATTAAGCCTTACAGTAATGAATGGGATGAGTGCAGTTGCTGCTGGTGGGGAAGAGAGATCACTCTCCCTGCCGTAAGGAATGTGTGTTGGGACACTGGCACGGGGTGTTATCACTCCTTTTCTTTGCATGACTAAGTCTGTCTCATATTGTGTCTTTTTGGGATATATCACCTGGAGATGGTTAAGAAGGGATGGAAAGACTTTACTATTCCTTACTGTCCCCCAGTAAATGTTCTCCTTTTGGTAGGGAAAGCAGAAAAATAAAAATTATGGCTAAAACCTGAAACAAAATATTTAGGTTTGTACGACTAGTCTAGGCAGCTTTGCTACTATGAAGGAAAATGTTTTACATCCTGCAAGATCATCTTTAATCAGTCTTCAGATTCCGAGTCTCTCATGGGGGTTATATCTCTTAGAGTGCCTTTTTGCCTGCTTTTTAAGGCGTGAGAGTTTTTACCAACCTGGAACATGTTCTACATCATAAATATAAGAATTACTGATTGTCATGTATCACGGATGACTTGGAGATTGAAGGCTGCAGAAATTCAATTCCTTGAAAGCATTTTTCACTCGTACACACCAAACCCATTTCATGCTGGGAGCACTGTGAAATGGCACCATACACCAGCAAGCACAAACCCAGGAGTACTGGGGTGGGGGGAGAGTTTCCCATGTAAAATTCATCTGTAAATCATAAAAAGGTGCAATTTGCACAACAAGCAGGAGCAGAGTGTGGAGACACTCAGTCCAACCCAAGTCCAAGGTATAGTGGTGGCAGAGCACTGGAAGAGGCTGTCCAGGGAGGTGGTGGAGTCTCCTTCTCTGGAGACATTCAAACCCTGCCTGGACACGTTCCTGTGCAACCTGCTCTGGGTGGACCTGTTTTGGCAGGGGGTTGGACTAGATGATTTCCAGAGGTCCCAACCCATGTGGTACTGGGCGGAAGGCTTGGTATTTTCTTTTCTCTCCTGAAAGCACTTTTGATAGAGAGATGATAACCCGTCCAGTCCTGTGGGTTGTAAGGACAGGACTCCCCTTCTTCACGTGCTTTAGTTCATTCCGTGGGATCTGAGGACACATGGAATAAATCAGCATCAGTCTGTTAGGTTAATCCTTGGAGAACTTTCTAGGACTCAGTTTACAAAATATTACTTGCATAAGCAACCTCCAGTCCTGGTCTCATTCACCACGATGCAGGTCTTAATCTGGATGTACTAGAGGATTGTCTCTCATTGTTTGGACTTAGTATTATGAAAGCGTTGGGAGTTTGAGTGCTCCTAGCCCTCTTCCACGCCTAGGGGCTCTATCTGTCCCTTTGGGGCTGAGAGAATCCCTAGCTGGGGTCTATGCATCAGGGTGTCAGTTCATTAATTGTTGTTTTTTTCTGGTTTAGGTCCATTCCTTGTGATTGCTGATGTGTTTATACAGGAACCATGGTCATTCTACGACAGGTAAGTGAAGTGTTCCTCTCTCCAGCGTTTCTAATTTTACTCCATCACCCCAGGGACTAATAAAGTCTTTTTTGGAGTGGAAGGGTCAAGTCAGTGTATTTTTATCCCATTCTATTGCCCTAAAAGGACTGTTACAAGATGCACAGATACTCATTAGCCTTAATCCTTGATTGGCTTAGAGGAAATCATTGCTCTGTGTGTGTAGTCCAGATTAACCTCGTGCAATGTTCCACTTCTATTTTCTCATCTGGGATGGCCCAGAAGCTGCATGTGAGTCCTGGATATGCCAAAAAATAAAACAGCTTAGTGCCTGCCTTGAATGATCTAGTCAAGAACTGATTTTCAACTTCCAGGAACAGTGCTGCCTTGGTGGTGCAAATATGGAGTCCTTTTGCACATTTAAAAAGAGATTGAATGGAAGAATTAAGTAGTGTGGAAGGTCTTGTGTAAATTCTGAAATAACTTAGGGCTCTGAATTGCAGTGTTTTCCCTGTGTCTAGGCATAGAATGCTCACTCTCAGCTTCTGGGTCATTTCATTGCCATGTCTCACCTGGGGAGCACTGGCAGTACTGCCATGTGTCCTGGGTTGGGGCTGCAGAGTGAGGCTCAAATATGTCAATGCAGACAAACATTGAGGTGATGGAACAAATCTGCCCAACAGTTTTGATTCAGCTCTGTGTCTTCCTTGGCAAATAGGCTTTGGCTGACACTGGGCAGAAAGCTCTGGACCCTTGAAGCTAGAAGCAGGAACTGACATGGTTCCTACCAGTGACAAGAAGAGCTTAGGGTAGCTTTGGGGTTAGAAGGAATGTCAAAGATCTCATGGAGCAGCTGAAATGCTGTTTGCAGTGTTTCCCTGATGTATCAGGAGCTGTGGCCTAACAAAATCATGATGCACTTCTGTAGGGAAGATAAGGAGGTTGATTCTCCTTCCAGAATGCTGAGAGGCATTGTCCCCATGTCGCAAGCTCTGACTGTTGCATTTTGTGATGCCAAGGAAAAGAAGTGTGGAAAATAAAACAAAGTAAGATCATACGCTAATTTGAAAACTCAGAATAACAGTTGTGGTTTTAAGAAATACCCCATAACAACTCTGTCTAGGATAGTACCACTCCAGGCTGTCTGTGATGTCTCTCTGCTGGAAGTTAACCTTCTGTGGTTCAGCTAATAGTTCATAGTCTTCTATGTTGGTCTGAATTCCCCATTTTCAGTTCTTTAATCAAATAGGTCATTTTCCTGTTTAACTAAACCCAAGGTGTCTTATCTAGTCAGGGAAAGCAGGTTGTTTTTGAAGCCATTTCCTTCCCAAATGTCTTAGGGGTGGGATGAATCTCCTTTCTGGAGATATGGCTTCTTAAGTCCCAAGTAAGACTAGCTTAGAGTCACTTGGCATTTTGATGGACCCAATTGTGAGTGGAGAGTTGTGGTGCAGGGATATCATTCGTTTCTTCTGTCACCTCTGCCATCAGGAAAGTAACTTACAGCAAAGGGGACAAGCAGATGGCTCCAATAACAACATCAGGGCACTTTATGCCATCCATCTAGACGCTAATTAGCCAGTCCCAGGACCCGGTCTGGGATTTGGGTCCTTACAAAAACCTCAGGATGTGGTTGCCCTGGTGTGAAAACGGGGCTAAATTCTTGGACTTTTACCTCTTGTGTCTGCAGCATTACAGTAGCAAAGTTGGGGCAAAGCAGGAGTGATGCTGCCCTAGTGCTAGTGGATGAGGGGTTATTTCTAGGATGTTACAATGGAGGGAAAAACACAGTAGTATTTCTGTGCTGAAAGCTGGATGCTGGGAAATAAACGTGGAGCCATTTGTGATTGATGTTTGTAGCACTCGAGTGTTCAAAGCCCATCACCTCCAGGGAAAGTTCCCTAGAAAGTCATACTGATCAGGAACAGCAAAGATGTACTTCTAAAAACTTTAAGTAAAGCTGGAGGCAAAACATAGAAAAAAAAAAAACATTTGCTGCTCCTTGCAATTAAGCACCACCATTAACAGCAGCTCTTGGGACCACAGAAAGAAACATGGTTCAAGTATGACTCAGATTGGACTTTTAGATGGGGTAAACTCGTAGAAAATTACCTCAGAAAGATTTGTATCTGCTAACAACTGTGAAATCTACCTCTTTTCATTATGGAAGGATCCTTGTTCACCTTATCCATGCTACAGAGAGATGTTTACAGTAAGAAAAAAGTTATACACAAACCTATTTCTCTGATATTTGTCAGCACCTGCTGAGTATCTGAACCCTCAGGGAGAGTTAATCTCAAAACTATTGGAGACAACAAGAAATGGAAGAGCTTTTTGAAAACTGCAGGTTGTTTAAGGGGTCTAGGGTTTTTCTTGTGTAATAACAAGAAGCTTTAATCCCAAAATAATGTATCATTTATTGTTGATAATTTCTGGGAGTCCACTTGGAGATTCCTTATAGACTTTTGACACCCAGTTCTTACGAACTAGAGATGTTTGTATGAAAAACAACTGACTATTTCCTCAAAAAAATGGTTTTGATTTCTGTCAATCTGGCCCAGCAGCAGGAAATTTGCAGCATTGTGCAACCCTGTCTTTAAGATCATGTTATATGAGGGTTGCCAACGCGAGCGAGAAGACACAGTTGGCAAAAACAGCCATGTGGCAAGCAGCAAGCATTTGCGATTTGCCACCAGGACAGTGGTGGCCTCGGCAAAGTCCTCTCCCTGGAGCAGCAATGTGCCCCTTGCCAGGCTGTGGTCATCTGCAGTCGGGGCCACCACACCCTCCACTCCAGCTCTAAAAACATCTCTGCTTTAAATAAAGGACAGAACAAGCAGGAACAAGCTGGCGCTGTGCTGAGGAGCCAAACGAGCTTGTCCGGCTGCCAGGGCAGGAATTTAGGAAGTCCTCCTTTTTCTTCTTCCCTTTCTTTGTGCATGGAAATGGACTTGCCAAGAGTAATTTGCCAGTGACTAAAGCTGATAAGTTTGGCTCCCTGCAGGCCCCTGCTAGGGAACAATATTGGCTTTTCTTCTGAATTACTGGGTGGAAGACACAGTGCAGGAGCTCTCTGCGTTTTCTCCTCTATGCTCAGCTGCCCAGAGCCATCCTCTAAAGGAGATCCCAGTGGGAACCATTTTGATGCCACAGGCTCATCTTCAAAATTCCTGGACTTATAGCTGGGTAAAGACTGGAAAAACCAAGCTGTAGGGGCCAAAAGGTCTGTGCAGATCTAGCCTGAGTGATGGTTTGCTCTTTTTGTTGACCTTGTTGGAGAAAATTTTCAGGGGAAAAGAGGTGGGAGGGGAGGACCATAAGAACATTGGGCATGTTCAAGAATAATAAGGAAAAGACAAGTCTTAGTGCCCCCCCCACCTGCTATTGGAGTTATGGGGAGAGAAGTAGAAATAGGAGTGAAAAGAAACAGTGGAGAACTAAGCTAAACAGATAAAGGAAACCAAAGTTCAGCAACAAATGAAGGTCCTGAAGGACTGATCACTGTCAACATCTCAGGCTGTAAAGCTCTTTTTAGTTCTACACCAAAGAACAGAAGGTGTCTCCAACTACTCAGAAGCTTTTCAGGAGCCAAGGCTTTGTCAGAGTATTCACCTCTGCTCTTCTGGCTCAGCAGTGCTCCTGGTGGGGGAAACTCTTGGGCACAACACCAAAACTTCACAGCCACCCAATCTGCAACGGCTGTCCCAGCTCTGGCATTTCTTTGAGCATAAAACCCCCAATTCCAGTTCAGCTTTAAACCCCGCAAAACGAGTCTTTACAAGGATGAAACTTTACTTGATAAGTTCACATCTGTGTTTTCTGAGGGTGTTTTGTGGCTTCCTGTTCTTGTGCCAGGACTGGCTTTTGGCTAAAGTTGTCCTTTTCCCTTCTTGTCCTTTCTCGGGTGTTTGTACAGAGAACAATCACTTTCCTTCCTAACCTTGGAATTGAGAAAAATCCTACAAACGCCCCCCCCCCCCCCCCCCCCCCCCCCCCCCCCGCCTTGGTTTTTTCCCTTTATAAAACAAGCCTTGCAGCCCTCTCGTGATGGTGGCAGCCCTTTCTGCACCTGCTCTAGCTTAATTTCTTCTCGCTAAGACCAGGATTTCACATTGCACTGCAGGTGAAAGGGATTTGTGCAGCTCGTTAATGAGCAGGAGTAGATTTTTTGACTGCCAGCGTTTACGGAGACTTGGTTTGAAGCTCTGGGAGGTGGTTTCCCCTTGGTGGGAGTAAGAATAGCAGAGACCAGATTTTGAAGTCTTTCAGACCCTTCGCAGGCATCTCCCAGCTGGGCTCTGTGAGCATGGGGGAGCTCACATACACTATTTGGGATGTTATTGGATAATACACATCCGGCTTTGCTAAGTGATTTATTGAGCTACGTATTTTGTTAGCAAGGAGGAAGGGGTTGGGAGAGAAAAAACCCAACCTTTATTGTAGGCATTCTCGGGGCTGACGTGTAATCATGTTATTACAAAAAGCAAAGAGCAAGCCCACTGTTTGGATTCTCTTTCTCACAAACACTGAATAATTTAAGTCTTCTCCCATTTATGCCTTGTATCTGTCTGATCTATGAGTCTGAGGCTTCCCTGGATAGCTGTAACGCAGCGCTGAAAAGTCCAGCACAAGCCAACCAAAGGGCACATTTGCATATAGATTGAAACATGAATCGTTGGGAGCCATTCATTAGTTGCGGCACTCAAGACATTTGGCATTTTAACAGCTCTCTGCACCAAATCCTTTCCATCAAATTTATGGGACAATTAAAGTGCAGGGGTAGCTGGGCGCAGAAAATGAAGCTGCAGGCTGGGGAGGTGTTCTTGCACCGCGATGGCTGCAGAATATAAATTGCAGGATGTCAAATAAAGGTAGAGAGAGCAATCTCAGCCCTGGTGTGGAGGTACCCTGCCTCTTAGAGACTCTGTCTGAAACGCTCTCCTTCCTTCGACAAGCTCTTGGGATCTATCTTCTCCAAAGTATAGGCGGTCAAACCTTCATCTGTTTGATTGCAAGATAGAGAAGGCCTGGAGGGAGTTTGGGTTATCCTGCCCTCTACTCTGCCCTGGTGAGGTCCCATCTGGAGTACTCTGTCCAGTTCTGGGCTCCCCAGTTCAAGAAGGATAGGGAACTGCTGGAGAGGGGACAGCAAAGGGCTACAAAGATGATGAGGAGCCTGGAGCATCTCTCTGATGAGGAAAGGCTGAGGGACTTGGGTCTTTTTAGTCTGAAGAAAAGAAGACTTAGGGAGGATCTGATCAATGCTTACAAATACTTAAAGGGAGCGTGTCAAGAGGACAGAGCTGGTCTTTTTTTCAGTGGTGCCCAGTGACAGGCCAAGAGGAAATGCCACAAACTTGAACATAGGAAGTTCCATCTAAATATGAGGAGGAACTTTGAGGGTGGCAGAGCCCTGGAAGAGGCTGCCCAGAGAGGTGGTGGAGTCTCCATCTCTGGAGACATTCAAAGCCCACCTGGACAGATTCCCGTGCAACCTGCTTTGGCAGGGGGGTTGGACTAGATGATCTCCAGAGGTCCCTTCCAACCCCATTCTGTGATTCTGGGAGTGGGCAAACAGAACTGCTGGTAGCCAAAGCCATTTATAGGTTTTGTTTCCCTGAGATAACTGCAAGACAGCTAAAGACACATTAAAAAAAAAAAATTAAAGATTTTATATCCATGGATGCCCGTGATACATTTCAATTATGGATGTTAAATGTTTACAGAGTTAAGCAGCTGTGATGTCATTCCCAATTGATACAAGGACACTGCATCTGACAGTCACCATCCAGGGGCAGCAGAGAGATGCCAAAAAGTCCTTAAAAAGGCTAAATTTCATCCGTTTCATCCATAACAACTCTTACTTATAATAAGAGCATTTCAAAGAGCCAGCAACGACAACGACACTCAGAGCTACTGGGAGGCCACTGCCTGGAAACCACCAGAACCAGCAAGAAGAAAAATGTAGAGTTTTGACAAAATGCAAGTGAAAAAACTTATTTTAAAGAGTATTTTGTTATTAATGAAGATCTGCCCCAATTAATTCTCTCTTTAGGTAGCCAGTTTCTACAAAGATGATGAATGGTTTTATCGTACAGAGACGTTTTCCATGCTTTACCAGCAGAGTTGGTGATAGATTTATTATCTACCCATCTCAGACAGTCCATTCATCACCGTCATTTAGGGACATAATAAATACATTTCTTAACGGCCCCGTAACGTTTCCAACCAAACGAGATATTTTCAATTTACTTGAGAGAGCTGCAGAGCAGGGAAATGAGAAAATAAAGCAACACTTCATCTATCAGTGGGAAAGCATCGGGTCTTCCAGGATACAACACTAAAAACTCTATTAAAACTTCTTTTCCTAAAGGAACCAGGTAAAAACATTGATGGAATCTTCAAAACATTCAATTCTTCAACATATAAAGATGGAGAAATGTGAAATAAGAGCAGAAGTTGGCTTTATCCAGGGATCTCTGACCCAAAGCCCCATCACTCTCACAAGTTACTCCCACAAAAATCTGCTGGAAAATATTCAGATGTAAATACTAAACAATGAAAATAAACATTTTTTTTCTGTTCCTTTATTAAAACTTCCCCTGAGATAAAACAGGTTGAAAATCCCCCGTTGCTCTAAAAGTAAATTCCTTCCACCCCAACTTCCAATGCGTCTCAAAATACGTGGAAAAAGAGAGGAATAATCAACGCTCAACGTGATGAAAACAGATCACACAGATGTAAAAACACAGAAAGAAGTGAAATATTTATTATATTTCCCAAAAAACAAGATCCTGTGGAAGCAGCTTTTGCCAAACGGACTGGAATTTTATGACCATTCTCACTACCAGAACCCGAAGTGAGAGTCTTATTCTACTCAGAGTCCTTGCTCTGTACAATAATCTTCTAGAAACATTCAAATAAACACAAATCTGTCCTTGAAGCATCCCAAATATTAAAGAAGGTCACTCTAAAAGGCTGAAATAGCTATTTATACCTTTTTTTTTTTTT
>BJBW01009824.1:58079-68493 GCA_004320125.1 Scolopax mira
CTCTTGTCCTGTCCCTGGGCACCACTGAAAAAAGGCTGGCCCCATCCTCTTGATACCCATCCTTTAGATATTGCTCAGCACTGATGAGGTCCCCTCTCAGTCTTCTCTTCTCCAGGCTAAACAGCCCCAGATCATGGAATTGTCAGAGTTGTAAGGGACCTCTAGAGATCATCTAGTCCAACTCCCCTGCTAAAGCAGGAATGCCTAGAGCACATCAGGACAGCATCCAGGTGGGTCTGAAGATCTCCAGAGAAGGGGACTCCATGACCTCCCTGGGCAGCCTGTTCCAGGGCTCTGTCACCCTCACCATAAAGAAGTTGTTCCTCATATTTGAATGGAACTTCCCATGTTCCAGCTTGAGCCCGTTGGCCCTTGTCCTATCACTGGAAACCACTGAAAAGATCTCAACCTTTCCTCAGCACAGAGATGCTCCAGTCCCTGAGCATCTTTATAGCCTCCACTGGACTTTCTCCAGCAGTTTCTTCTCCTTCTTGAACTGGGGGACCAACAACTAGACACAGCCACAGTGGTTTCACATGGGCTAAGTGCAGCAGAACCACCTCACCTCAACGCGCCGAAGTTGCCATGAACCCTTGGAGGCTCTTTGCAGTTTTGCAGGAGATGAAAGCAACTGGGAAGGGCAGGATGCTCCTCCTCAAAAGCCAGCATGGGGAATTTCTCCTGGTGTTCAGCATCACGCTCAGCTGGCTCTTTACTGAGCATATTTATAACTCCTTTGTTCCATACATAAAGGCCGATGGCTCTGCTGACATTAGCACAAAGCTGCTCGGCACCAACAGGCAATTGATGCATTTTTAGAATTATTCACCCTTGTCATCTTCAGGGCTTATTTATAGTTTATGTTTTCTGATTTATTAGGCCCTAAAACCCTCTTTTGAATTTTATATGGCAATCAGCAATAGCCACACCACACCCACAGCCTTTCCTTTTTAAGAGGCAAGAGTTTGGAGAGTTTCACCCCGCTTTGGATGTGCAGGGGGTCTGCAATCATGATTTACAACCTTTATTTTCTTTCTCTGCAAGTATAATCAAAATTTTTTTGGCTGAAATGACTATTGCAGCAGGTGACTGAAGCCAGGAAGAAAAGGGAAAGCAAACTGTGCAAGGAACCTTTCTGCATGAGGAGCTTCAGCCAAGCAGGGAAGGAGTCCTCTAGGGCAATGCTCGCTTCTACTCTGCTCTCGTGAGACCCCACCTGGAGGTTCTTCATTCAGCTCTGGAGTCCACAGCACAAGAAGGACATGGACCTGTTGAAGTGGGGCCAGAGGAGGCCACAGAGATGCTGGGAGGACTGGAGTCCCTCTGCTGTGAGGACAGGCTGAGAGAGTTGGGGAGAGTTCAGCCCTGAGAAGAGAAGGCTCCGGGGAGACCTTAGAGCCCCTTCCAGTCCCTCAAGGGGCTCCAGGAAAGCTGAGGAGAGACTCTTGATCAAGGAGGGGAGCCATAGGATGAGGGGGAAGGGTTTTAAATTGAAAGAGGGGAGATGGAGATGAGATATGAGGAAGAAATTCTTTGCTGTGAGGGTGGTGAGAGCCTGGCTCAGGTTGGAGGTGCCCCAGGCCAGGTTGGAGGGGCCTTTGAACAACCTGGTTGGAGTTGGAACCCCAACCCCTATGGCAGGGGGTTGGAACTAGATAGTCTTTAAGGTCCCCTCCAACTCAAACCATTCTATGACACAGAACCATTATACTCCTTTCTCTCCACCTCCAAACAGGATCAAAGCTGGATTCCTTTATCTGCCACACAGCAGTATTTTCAGAGATTCCACCTCAGGGAATTACTTCTCAGGACCAAAGACAAAGCACCATCTGAAACACCAGACACAGAACAACACACTCTCCAGCAGCCCCATGATGGAACTCATCCCTTGGTAACACACCTTAGATATGAGGAACCCAGGAGCTAACGGGTTTTGCAAAACAAAAGAAAATATAAATAGTGGAAAATCTACCCTGGGTATAAACCAACCTAAACAAACCCTGTTTATCCTGAAAAAAACCCAGTCTTTTCTTCTCCCTCCCTCATTCCAGTTAATGAAGTTGCACCCCAGTCAAATTCCCAGTATGGTACCTGGATGGGAACCCAGCTGCGCTGATACGGATGGTCTCCAGCACTCCACAGGCTCTCAGCTGCTGCACAGCTCTCTTCGGATCAAACCTGTCGGATATATTTAAGGCAGAGATCAACACAGGGAGAAGGACAACTTATTTCCAGAAAGAAAACCAATTCAACAGCAAAATAAATCATTTTTTCATTAAATTTCATACCAAAAGCAAGCAATTAATAGGTTCCACGGGTTTCAAGTTTATCAACAAGGGTGATGCTCATGTTTCAAATGAAGAGCTTTGGTAGGTGTCACCTGGAAATTCAAGATGTTTCTGCTCTCAGCTGACCCCTTACCACTGGCATCTCATTTCATGGCCAAAAAACTTCCAGCTGAAACCTTGAGATGTGCTCTCCTTGGTTCCTGGTGTCAACCCACTTTCAGATCTGTCCACTTTTGGATAGAGAGTGAGTACCAGCATCCCCCATCACCTCTCCCTCCGTCCATCCCTCCCACCGAACGCGCAGAGAGGTCCCTGCTCTCCAGCTCAAGATGCTAGACCCTGGAAGAGGTCATTGGATCAAGCTTGGACTCTTAAGATGTAGATGCCCATAGATGTCGATGCCCATAGACATCTTAGGTTTCCACAACAAGGGTGAGGAGAACAAGCTTCTCAGATATCCACTTGTCCCACCTGGAAAACCCAAAATGTTGACACCCACGGGTCAAGATTCCATGAATAATTCTGCTTGGTCTCTGCAGTGCAAAAGCAGCATAAGGAATAGGCTACTTGGTGCATGTTTAAATTCCCCAGAGCTGTCAAGTCTACGGTAAGTTATTCACTACAACGCCGTAAACATGGCACAGGGGGGGAAAAAAAAAATAAATCAGGCCTTAGGAGGTCTCTAGTCCAACTTCCTACGCTCAAAAGCTGAGGCAGACCAGGGCAAGACCAGGTTCCTCAGGGCTTTATCAAGTCAAGGCTTGAGAACTTCCAAGGATGGAGGTTTTACCACCTTTCTGGGTACCTGCTCCACTCTCTTCATGAAGAACAAAAACGCTTCCTTATCTCCAGTCTGAACCTCTCGCTTCAGTTTTTGGCCACTGACTCCTGTCCTCCCACCTACTGTGAAGAGGCTGGTTTCATCTTCTTGAAAAAGCTCCTGTGAGCATAGAGAGGCTGCTATTAGGTCCTTTCTCCAGGATAAACATCTCATTTTAGCAAAAAATGCAGCGTTCTTGTGAGTTGGAAAATGTCCTGTTCTTTTGAGTTGAACAAAATCATGTTCAACTCTGCTTTCTTAAATGTCACCACCTGCAGCTTCTGCCAGGGCCTTCAGAAGCCATCACTGTAAGATCTATGAGGTCTCTACATATTAATGGCTGAGCTCTTTTGGACTTAGAGGGAACAAAATTGGGCATAAGTACATTATTTAAGAGGTCAAACAAGGCTAACAGCTCGCAACGTTCACAGCTCCTGGTAACACCTCCAAACCGCAGAGGAATATCAAGACTGGCTTTTGGCTTCAGCTGTTCACTCACCTGGAAACCCACCCAAAGTTGATCCAAGTCCCGTCTTCACTTGTTCCACCTTTATTTTGGAAGAACCAAGGTGTTTGTGTCCATGGTACAAGCCGTTTTGCAAAGATCACTACTTATCTCTCCACTTTTTTAATTCCTTTCCCCACTATGTTTCACCATTTAGTATTATAATGATTTAAATCAAAGCAATTCCGGGATGGAAATGTCCAAAGACCCTTTTATTGCAAAGGGAGGATGTTTGCTATTAGCAGATTATTTCTATTAATTACTAGGACCTGCATTAATCTTCATTTAAGGGAACAAAAGCCCAAGAGAAGAGACTCCAGCAACTTACAGGGATCTTCCAGTATCAGAACCACAGAAGGGTTCTGATACTGGAACATGTTGGAGTTGGAAGGGACCTCTGGAGATCATCTAGTCCATAGGGTTGGAAGGGACCTCTGGAGATCATCTAGTCCAACCCTTGCCAAAGCAGGTCCATCTAGAGAAGGCTGCACAGGAACGTGTCCAGAGAGGGCTTGAATGTCTCCAGAGAAGGAGGCTCCACCACCTCTCTGAGCAGCCTCTTCCAGAGGCTTTGTCACCCTCAAAGGAAAGAAGTTCTAAGAATACCACCGCAAGGGGGACAATCTCTTTACCAAGAGGAAAAGCCCAAAGCCTGTTCCTGGGGTTGTAATTCTTTTTCTCATCTGAAAGGCCACTTACTTAAAGGGGAGCTTCTCATCGTTGGGCTTGATGCAGCGCACGTAGTGTGGGGTGGTGGCATTCAGAGTCTCCATGAGCAGATGCAGCGAGTTGCGGAACTGAAAGACAAAACCACTCGATTTTGAGGAGGGATGGAGGTGTTGTAGCACCTCATTCAAGATGGCAGGCACTGCAAGAAGCCACCTGTGGTGCCAGCCTCTGGATGTGACACATCGTGAACCTTCCCCATCAACCCCACACATGCAGTAGCAATTCAGAGACAACACTGGTGGGGTCAGGGCTTCCAGCTCAGGGTTGTACAATGGCAACAAGCGTTTGCTCAGGGCTTTACCAGTCAAGGTGTGAACATCTCCAAGGGTGGAGACAGCACCACCTCTCTGAGCTCCTATAGCACTACTCAACTGTCCACCCAGGGGCAAAAAATGCTCTTTTTCTCAAGTTCTTTCCATTTATGAGCACCATAGTACATTAGGATACAATTTAGTGAATCCCAGAGTGGCCTCCATCCTTCTTAGACCATGTCTCAATTCCTTCCAGTCAAGACTACTCAAGCCTGCTCTTCCGAGATACTGCTAGAAGGCATCCAAAATGCACCAAGCCATCAACACAGCTCACAGGAGGGTCTCCTCACTTCCCCCCTCACCAACAGCTTTTTATCTATCTCTGCTTCAGACTGAAAAAACAAAATCTCAACTATAAATATGTATCTGGATTCCCCCACTGTTGACTGACCCGCTCGTATCATACGTTACCTGGTGGCCCACCGTTTTCTTGTGCTCCTTGTTGGCAGCTTTGATGGCTGGTCTGGCAGAACGGACATTGATTTTGGATGTCCCCTTCCCCACGGAAGAAGCGGGTCCAGCATCCTTCTCATCTTGGAACAAGTCTGCCACCATTTGATACTAAAACGAAAGACAAGGCCTGAGCACCAATTTGCTGAATGAATCCACCCAAATCTCATCGCTCCTGTGATTTTTTTTACCCATCTTAAACCAGGAAGGGGATAAAGTCAAAGCAAGAATTATTGCCTACATAAACCACATCAGCAGGAACATTGGCCATTCTGTTTTGTAGTTCATCAAACCTTGAAATGTGCACGTTAAATCAAACAAGTGGAAAAAAAAGAGGATGTCCAAGGCACAAAACCTCCTGAATGTGAAGTGACTCTTCCTCTCAGGCTTCATTTCAAGCTACTGATGGCAGCGAGGATGGTGCCCTCACAGTGTATCCCTCAGGAATGGGTTCTCCATGTGAGGACAGGGAGCAGCCCACTCCTACCATGGGCCCCAGAGGGACCCTGGCTCTTCTGAACAATTAAGAGACACTAGCACTTCTTCCCTAATTACCTGCATTTCAGCACAAACGAGCAAGGCAACAGGAGGACCATCATCCTGAAGCCCTGAAAGCACCACGTTTAGCTCCTCAGATCCCTGAAGTCTGGGCTTTCTGGCAAACCAGCAGCAACATTTTCGCTTCAGAAACAGCAGAAAAGGGTGAGCTGGCAGATGCAATTTGTGTTATTTTCTTGAAGGGGCAGGATCTTCAAATTTGCATTAGGCTGGGGAACTCGGAAGCTAAATCAGTCACAATAAATCCAGGTTGTCTAAGCAGGGATGTTAAATTTTTACATCCCTTCTCCAACTGTGCACTTCCATGGGTTCCCTGTCTACATTCAGATGGTAAATTCTTAAATTGAAGAAAAAAATTTTTAAAAATCACCATCAACGGGTGGAATTTCACTTAGCGCTCCAGCCCAGTGACATTGCCAAACCAGAAGGCAGATGACCAGTAACGCCCACTCTGGAGCATCCCAGCATCATGTTTCCCTTCTCTATGGCACGTATGGATGGAGAGGACTTTTCCAACCCCAGTCCCACAGGCTGTTGGCCCAGTTTGCCATCCTGGCAGCCTAAATACCATCATAGAATTTAAACATGAGCTGATCACATCTAAACATAAGGAGGAACTTCTTTCCTATGAGGTTGGCAGAGGCTGTCCAGAGAGGTGGTGGAGTCTCCTTCTTTGGAGACATTCCACCCCACCTCGACATGTGCAACCTGTTCTGGGTGGCCCTGCTTTGGCAGGGGGTTGGACAAGATGATCTCCAGAGGTCCCTTCCAACCCCTATAGTTCTGAGGTAGGAAAGCTGCGTTACAATAAGAACTTGCTTGTAGGCTCCATGAAAGCCCCTGCTAAGGATCTACTTCATCCTCACAGCTTCCCTCTTGTCCTGTCATGGGGCACCACTGAAAAAAGCCTGGCCCCATCCTCCTGACACCCCCCCTTGAAGGATTGAGAGGCCTTGATCAGATCCCCCCTCACTCTGCTCTTCTCCACACTCCAAAGCCCCAAGTCCCTCAGCCTTTCCTCAGCAGAGAGATGCTCCAGCCCCTCAGCATCTTTGTAGGCCTCTGCTGTCTCCTCTCCAGCAGTTCCCTGTCCTTCTGAAACTGGGGAGCCCAGTACTGGACCCAGTGCCCCAGATGGGGCCTCCCCAGGGCAAAGCAGGGGGGCAGGATGACCTCCCTCCACCTGCTGGTCACACTCTTCCTTATGCATCCAAGGATGCCATTGGCCTTCTTAGCCTCAAGGGCAGCCCAGGATGCCCATTGCTGGCACATGGGTATCCTGTTGTCCACCAGGATTCCCTCAGAGCTGCTCTCCAGCAGGTCAGCCCCCAACCTGTACTGGTGAGCGGGTTATTTCTTCCCAGGTGCAGCACCCTACACTTGCCAGCAAGAATCCTACACGCTCAACAAGAACCTCCAAGGTGAGCTCTCAGCTCGCTTAAAGCAAAACTGGTGTGACTGGGACTATCTACCAGCCCAGGATCTATTCCATCAATGCTGGGGGATATGTGGGAAGGAGAGAACCCTCCTTCCCAACTGGCAGAGGCAGAAAAATTACTTTCTAGTTCATAATTATAGAGGATTGGAATATCGTATCTTGCTGGAATGCTTTCAATCAATATTCAAATCAGTTTCCTTAATTCAAAGAACATCAACTCTCAACTGGTTTAGCTGACCAGCCCGAAAAAAACTCATTGGCTGCTTTATAAAGTCTCTTTCCCCATCTCGTTGATGGCATTAATTACTTTCTAATTAGCAGAACGTGATTCTGCCTCGCTGGGAGCGCTTCATCAGCGACGCTCTTGCTGACGGAGAGGTGTTTAAGTCTTCAGTGCATAGAAGGCACATGGCAGGCAAGAGGCAAAAAAATTAAAAATAATAAATAAATAATTTAAAAAAAAATCAGGAAAATTGAATCTACCAGCCAAGAGGATTAGCAAAAGCAAGATGATGAGGAGGGTGAGGATGCTCTTGCTGAGGGAAGTGATGAACACTCCCACGTCGTTAGAAAAACAGCCCAAAGGCAAAAATTCATCGATCGATCACCTAAAGCTTCTCAGAGCCAAGTGCATTTAAGCTGCATCACAAATGCAGATTTTGGGGTCACCTCCAGGGCCACCACTGTAAATTAACAAGGTCCTAAGGCCTGTTCCCAAAGAACATTAGGTTATTTTGCAGTTGTAGGTGGCACCATCCCCACCACTCTACTCCCAGGGAGTTACAGGTGTCCTCTCTAAGGGGAGAAGTCAGACAGAATTCCCTACCAGTCACCACCAGTTCTGCAGCTTCCCCTCCACCAGTAAGTTCAGCACGGGCTGAATAATTCATCGTAGGGCATCAATTATTCCTGCAGGTTACCTGGCATTTCTAATAAGCTTCAATCATGCCCAGTTTTCACCCTGGAAAAGCTGTGAGCTTCCCAGACACACAGAGAAATCTTGATCGAGGGGTTATTAAAACCCAGCTTCGCAGTTGTCAGACTCACAACTGGCTCCGTGGGTGAAAAAAATTGCACATCTTGGTATAAATTAATTGGCAAGATGCAGGACGAGCTCAATTAATTTCCCATTCTCATCTCTTACTTTGACAAAAACCAACTCCTGCTTAAAACGCTCCTAAAAATAATACTCCCTCCATCTCCCCTCATCATGTTCTTTATTTAGGGTGACATTTGGGAGGTCACATCCAGTCGTAAACTCAAGGGAGGGTGGTACCAATAGGAGAAATCTGGATACGAGTCACACAGTTTTGATTTTGGCTCCTAGATGGTGTGTTGGACCTCACAGGGCTGGATTTTCATCCTAACTTCTTAAAACAGCTGCCCCTGGAAGGGTTAAAGTCGTTTAAAGTCTCACGTGGTTAATTAAAAATGAAAGACTCAAGGTTGCAGGGGGAATTTTTGATCTGGTTTTAACCAACAAGAACTTGGAATACCCTAAAAGTCTGCATCATGGACCCTTTTAACCCAACCCACCCAGATGCATACTCGTGGAGAAGAAGAGTCAGAGCAGAATCATAGAGTTGTCCAGGTTGGAAGGGACATTTCAAATCCTCGAGTCCAACCATCAACCCAACATTGATAAAACCACCACTAACCCATGTCGTAGGGTCAAGTACGATGGGCTACACCGAAGGGGAACAGCCATTTTCAAACAAAAAGATGGTGGAGTCAGCAATGCTGCCCACAACATACAAGCTACGCTGCTGACCATGGCTTTTAATCCCAGGATCATCTGAGTTCTTGAGAACATCTTCAGTGCCAGGTGATGAGGTGGGGGAGCTCCGAGCAAGAGTTAAGTGGGTTTTACACTGCCCCATAACTGGCTGTTCCTGATTTTTGTTCTCAGTGATCAAAAAAGAAGAAGATCAGCAGGTTTGGAAAGGATTTTTCTGATGTACCTCAAGGAGACACCAACACCAGGGTGGAGGAGAGTAGAAGACAATGCACATCCACACTTGGGTGCAACCATTAGTCTGTCTTCTCCTGATTATTAGTATCTCCCAATTCTCTGCTTTTACCTTGCTGGCTTTCAGGATGTTGATCTGTTCCTCGTACACGGTGTCCCTGTTCTTCTCCAGAAATCCCTCACTTTGGTATTCCACCTAGAAGGAGACAAAGGAAAAAGCCCAGAGGGTAAAAATCCAACCACACAGGGACAAGGTGCTGCGTCCCACCACATCCCTATTGTTGGAGCTCACCTGAAAAACCTGAGAGGGCACAAGTGGGGAGGAAAGAACTGGGATTTGGAGGTCACTTTTAAGCAATGAAAGTGAATCTGAATGAAAGCAAAAACCTAATGAGTTTCTTAATCATTAAAGTGCTCTGCGTGGGACCCAACCACACTTCCATGGAAACCAGGGGGAAAAATGCAAAGATCATCAGTCCCTCTTTTGTTCACTCCCGAACTCCTTGAAAGCAAATCAATAAACCTCCAAAAATGCCCTGGCTACGTCTCTTGAAGGTCTCTTGGTTTTGAAACTGCAGAGGGTTGGGATGTAAAAAAAGAATTTAGAGAGGAGAGAAGAGAATTTTATTCTGTTTTTCACATCTGAGGTTGGCTGAAATAACTGACCACAAAAAAAAAAAAAAAAAGAAGGGAGGAAAACTTGCAAAGAAACAGCATTTGTGAAGGATAAACGTTCAAAATCACGTACGTAAGGAAAAGCAAGTATCAACCATCACAGAACCACAGAATGATATAGGGTTGGAAGGGACCTCTGGAGAACATCCAGTCCTGCCATAGCTGGTCCACCCAAAGAAGGTTGCCCAGGAACGTGTCCAGATGGGGTTTGAATGTCTCCAGAGATAGAGACTCCACCACCTCTCTGGGCAGCCTCTGCCAGGGCTCTGCCACCCTCACAGGAAAGAAGATCCTCCTCATGTTTAGGTGGAACTTCCTACATTCAAGTTTGTGGCCATTTCCTCTTGTCCTGTCCCTGGGCATCACTGAAAAAAAAAAACTGGCCCATTCCTCTTGACACTCTTCCTTGACAACCATCAACCTTTGCTGTGGAAAGTGTTCCTTGCATCCAGGACAAGCCTGGTTAGAAGAGGCACCTGTACGGCATCACAGCATCCACACGTCATCTGGCTCCTCAGACATGTCCCTGGGTTGACCTTAAAGTTGACCTTAAGGTTTTCTTTCTAACAAATGTGTGTTTTTGACAACTACCAGCTTTTAAGATTCCTATTTGCTGTGAGTGATGCCTGTCACCTCAGGGTGTCAATGAAACTGGAGCCCATGATGAGAAC
>BJBW01009825.1:0-14490 GCA_004320125.1 Scolopax mira
CAGTAGTTCTCTGTCCCTCTTGAACTGGGGAGCCCAGAAGTGGATGCACTTGGGCTCCACTGGACTGGAAGTCAACTTCAATTAGACCTGAAATGAAGCCACAAATTTTGTGTTTGTCCAAGCAGATAAAACTTGGATGGCTTCTTGGGTTTGGGCTGTCGAGGCTCTCCGTTACTTGTGACGCATTGTCACTGCATGGGCAGCATGGTGATGGTGGGACAGAGGGAGAAGACAGCACTAAGTGTTCATCTATTAAATTTGCCCACAAATCTATTCAAAGCAGACCACGCTCATGGTTCCTCCCACTGTGTCCTAAAGAATGCCCACAGGTTGTCTCAGACCCAACCTTTGTCAAGAACTGTTTGGTAAGACAACTTGATCCAGGAGAGCAAAGTGCATTTTAAAATCAGATATTAAACCAACACAAATTTTAAGGTACGGCTACTTCTACACTATCTTGGCATTTAAAATACTCCCCTTCTTCTCCTTCCTTGTATTTTACTCATGCAGCTATTTCACTTTAAATATCCATTGGATGGAAATTTACGTTTAGCAGTTTTCATGGAGCAGAATTTCCAAAGGTAGCTCCCTTTTTCCAGCTGCACTCAGTCTTTGAAGTGACAGAATCTCTCCAACCCCACCAAGGGAAAGCAGGGCGGAGGTAGAGGCAGGGCTTGGGTTCAAAAATCTTTTAAAGTTTGGGATGTGATTAGTCTTATTAAGTTAAGTTCAGTGCTGATAGGAGCCAAGATGCAGTATAGAGGAGGAAGATAACCGTACAGAGCACTGCTCTCACCCATTGTAATCTTCCTCTTCTTGAAAAATTTAAAGTGTTTTGTTTCCTGAAGGGAAAAGCGCTAAATCTGGCGCTGAGTTTACTGTTTTGGCAGTAGCACTTTGGTTTATAACAACTCTCAATAATATCCTAACTGCAGTTTCCTTTTATCTGCTGATGTCATTCCACAGGGTTTGACACCTTTTTAGACATGAAAAGACTTTATCGTGTCTCAAGTAACAGCTGCCCTTCGTCTCCTTCACCACTTTATTTCCCAGTATCTTTCTTGACGTAAGAGCACACAACCAAGTCTGGGCAAAGCCTCAACGTTAAAAAGCCCCCTTCTCAAATGAGGAAATTTCTGTTAACTAGCAAAAGATTCGTCAAGTTCATCAATTTTATCAAAATAAAAATTGATAAATACAATGCAAATTACTTTTTCCTTTTGTTAAGTATGTTCATACATTTTGGCAAGTATTTGAAGAGATTACTGAAATAAAAAAATATAAGAGCATTGTGTATCTTGATAGTGGGATAAAGAAATTAAAAGGTGGGTTATGTTTTATGTTTTTTTTTTTTTTTTTTTTTTTTACATTATGTATTTCTAGCTTTGTATGTATATATTTCATGTAAACAGAATGCATTTTCCTTTCTGGCTGAGTCCCCATGAAGCTCAAATAGTGAGTTACAGGCACAAGGAATGCCAAATAACTGCTTCCTTTTCTTAAGCTATGCTAAATAAGCTTGCATTTAAGTAGATGTTTAATACTGTTTGTAAGTGGAAATAATGATACTTCTACTGCTCAGACAGAACCTATAGATCTGCACTGCAGGGCAGGAATGATTCACGCGAGAGGGTGCTGACAGCAGGTGTGACAGCCCAGGCAAAGCACTGGGGCTGGCAGAATCCTACAGAAAAACTTTCAGAAAAGTACTTGAAAATTGCTACATCCTTTACTGGCCCCATCTCCTCAGCAAGTATTGCTTTGTGACTTTAGGTGAAGCACCCTGACACAGCCTGTTTGGGCTCCCTAGGACAGATGATAAATGAAAATATATTCAGGGTCCTCAGATTGATTTGTCACATTCACTTACAGTCAGTTTAACAATTGTTAGGAGTATTTCCTGCAGAAGCAATTTATCCCTTACACCCACTCAA
The DNA here is from genome assembly GCA_004320125.1 of Scolopax mira. NCBI lineage: Eukaryota > Metazoa > Chordata > Aves > Charadriiformes > Scolopacidae > Scolopax > Scolopax mira. The sequence continues at coordinate 1,935 of BJBW01009825.1, forward strand.
TTTATTTAACCATTTTCTTCACGAGTGTGAGAGGCTGCAAAACAGTCAGCTTTGGCCACAGTAAAAGCAGGTCCAAAGGAGAAAAGTGATCCCAAATCTTTAGAACGAGTAAATTACAGGAAGAAATCAAAACACTTTAAAAACTGTAACTTCCCTTCTCTAACGAATAACAAGTTTAATTCAAGCAAATGTCACCCTCAAGGGTAAGTGGTGGTGTTTTATTTGTTGCAATGAGCAGTTACAGCTTAAATGAGAGAGGGCATTCTATACAGTTGCTTTCACATCTATTGCTGCTTTTAAAGCAGAAGTAGGTAACTTGTACAAAATCAAGATGCAGTGCAAATGAAAAAAAAAATAATTCTGCTTTTCATACTTGAACTGTGTTTATGAAACCAGACTTACTTGTAGCAATAAATCAGCAACATTATCTTTCCCCCACCTCTGCAGTTATCTTATTTCTAGTTTCCATCATCTGCAAAAAAATGAGCTTATCATAATTCTGACACAGTATTTTCAGCAAATCATTCATTAAAGCAATTATCCCAATCAGATTTGGAAAACAAATAGAAAACCCTTCAAAAGCCACTCTCTTCCCTCTGATTATATATAAAACCTTAAAATACACCCCGCCTCCACCGCACCGTGTGTCAAATTGTATGATCCCTCCAGTAAGAGAGCACATTCTCATACACTGGGAGCAAAATAATGAAAATTTGAATTTTCATTAATTAAAAATGCTAACTCTTCAATTCCAACATCCAGTATTCAAAATCAGCAGCAAGGAAAATACTCATACATAAGCAATAAAAATATTTTTCCACAAAAAAAAAAGAAAAAAAGAGTCTGATCTCTTCATTCCTGACCACTACATAAGGAATCTCTCCATTTGTGGTCCCCAGGTGACAGCTACTCTTTCTCTCTACAGCAATTCTATTTTTCAAGCTACCCTCTCACATCAGCTGGGTGGTTAAAAGTCTCCAGAAAAGAGAGACCATCCTCAAAACCGAACAGAAATTTCCAATATTTTGGATATTTTTTGCTCATTTCCATAATACATGTCTCATTTGCAAATAAACTTTCTCCATCTGGGCAAAGAAGAAAAAAAGGAACTACCATTTTGGCTAATTACAGACTGTACTATTTTTATCTATACATATTATATATATTTTTAAGAAAAAAAAAAAAGCCACAAACTATAAATGTTTGGTTAAAACAGCCACCAAATTTCCTTAAATACTAGAGGCGACAGCTACAAACAGAATATCATCACATGGATTATTGCATTTTTTGGAAGATGCACACACTCAAAGAACAGTTTACTGTAGGGCACGGCAGATAGAAATTTAGCTCCCCTGCAAGGTACACCTGCTGCAAACCTCTATCGGGCCCTTCAGAGATAATCAACACACCCAGCCTCCCAGGATTTGAAAACCTATTTTAAAACTAGCAAAATTAAGTTAGTGGAGCAGAGTGGAAAATTTTGGGTTGGAAAGAGCCATATTGCTTTGTCTTACCAAGACTATCCAACTGCATCGCAGGCACTATTTTAATAGGTCTGTGTTAATAAGCAGAAGGACTAATAGCTGTACATAAAATCCTCACAATTGGCTGGGAAAAAAACCTTCTCATTTCATTAATAAACCCTCTTGCTACCTTGTATACCATCCCCTGATGTTTATGTATCGAGTTCAGAATGTAATCAAGTCCAGAACAACTAGCACTTGCTTATAATCAGCTATTTAGCAGTTCTGCTAGTATTTGTTTCAAACATCAGCACCACTATGAGGTTTTTCAGAGCACTTTTTATCAAAACTATGACCACTTAAAACTGACAGAGCACAGTGCAGAAATTTTGCTAAAGTGCTCTGTAAAAGCACAAGGTTCAAAGTTAGTTGTAATCATAATTTTATGGAGAATTAATTGATTTTGATTCTTCTTTTCAGTCTTTCAGACAGGGGAAGGGGACTGTCTGCCCCTTGCAGACAGTAAGTCAGAACAGCACTTTCAGTCTGCTGCGTGGGACCCGAACCCGACCTCTCAGGCAGTTGCTCTGGACTTTGGAAACAAGTCACTTCCCCTTCAGAGGATGGTTTTGGAGATCCTTGCAATGATAAACTACCACCAGTTTTTTTTAAATTAGTCTCTTTCATCTGCTCTTCAATTATGAGGACTGAGTCACTGTTTGTTCTTTTGCTGGTAACAGCATCACTCCTTTCCTTTGTGAAACGTTTTTTAAAATGACCGGGATTCAGTTGACCGTTCTCCTGCTTATAAATCCATTTTTTATTCATATTGTCATCCTCACTGTCTTCACTAGAAGAACATCTGCTCTGACACACACTCCTTTTAAAAGAAGTTTTCCAAGTAGTTTGAGTACAAGCTTTTTTAATGTGACAGCCAGTTATAACATCTGCTGGCTTTTGAGTCACTGGAAGCATTTCAAACCCAGGATGTAGATTCTCTGTAGTTTGGCCACTGAAGGTGAGAGGCGTTGAACTGTTTATATTATGATCTTTTTGCATTTTTTGTACTTTTTTGTACTGATGTTGATAAATGGGCACACTGGATTCCCTTGAATAGTCTTCCGATTGCACATTTTTACTCTCCTGCACTAGTTTACTCTCCTGACATGTGGAAGAGATAATCTCTTTATCATGATTCAATGTTTCTTTTGTTTGTTTAAAATGTTTCAAAGACTCCAGTTGCTTTACACCTTCAAACAACAAAGGCTTTGACGGAATAGAAATCTTCTTAAGTATTCGCTCACTTAAAGACCACTTCTCCATTTGACCCATAGCATCATCAGAAACCAAATAATTTGCAGAATGATGCTGATCAGACTCCACAGCATCATCAGGATATTCCGAGCTGTTTCTTTCTGTTCTATGACCTAGTGGATGCAAGGGTTTTATGTATGTGCAGTCAGCTGCTGGATCATCCCCATGGGCTGATGAAGCGCCAAAGGAAGTTCCTTCCCAATCAATAGTGCTCAGCTGTAGATCAGCTCTTCCAGAGGAAGGGGATGATACCCCTGAATTTTCAGTAAATTGTGCTGGCAATACAGCTGAGTCAGTCAAGGTTCTCTGTGGGAGCCAGTGAGGGGATGCAGTCGGAGGATGAGCGGCTGCTGATGCTGCCATTTGAACAGTAGATCTGCAGGGACCCACAGCTGACACTAGAGCTTTTGACTCGGAACTTCTTGGGTGGATCTGATCTTCTGCAGAAGGTTTTGTATCTGATATGGGGTCTTGCACAGGAGGAATTCCACATTTAGATTTCAAATTCAATTGGGACAGAAGATCGCTAACTTCATCATAAACCTCTGGTAATTCCTTTTCTTTTGGTCTGTCTTTCCTGCCTGAAGAAACAATAAAAAGGGCATAACAAAACTGCATATTAACAACAGTTCAGATTTCCTAGTGCTAAAGTATAAAATGGTAAGAGAAAAGCGCAGCCCCTGCAAGGCATCCTGCCCTGATCTTGATAAAGGTAATAGTGCTCAACAGTGGGAAAAACATTTGTGGCTTTTACTTCTTGTATTCTGGCAAGGCCCATAAGATTGTAAGAAATAAGGTTTTGGACTTACTTTTCTGTTTCTTCTTCAGAACTTCTGACTTCTCCAGTTGATAAAGGGCAACAACATCAGGATAAGCAGCCTGAAACAAAGACTCCTCTTCTACTGTGACAACAAACAACCCTGCAGGCTCATCTTCTGCATCAACATAATGTTCTAAAAAATTAATGAATGTGTATTAGACATGTATATACACTAGACACATATACAAAAACATTTCAAAGTAGGGAATAAGAAAAACAAAGAATAAAAGATTTATCTAAGCACAAAGAAGGTATCTAAAAAGGTCAATAGTAAAGTGTTTGAGATGCAGCTACAAGTAAAGTCTTTTTCTTTTTGCCAGTCTTCTGGCTCAAACGGGCACACTAAAGGTAGAAATCTCAATCAGCACAGAAAAATGCCTTGCTGGTAAACAGTCACAGCTTCAGGAACACAGTGAAATAAGGTATGAAATACAGAGCCCAGGTCTTATTAACAGAAGTGTCTGAAGTCCAAGTCCATTGCTTTCTAGATAGATTTTTTTTTAAGCACTGCTTTTACTTTCAGCGTATGTGAAATTTGATGCACATTTTCTTGTTTTCATAGAACAGTTTCCAACCTCACCCCCATTTCACTTCCTCATAATGCTAAAAAGTTTTTTCCTCTTTAAAGCATGCTTTTCCTCTCTTTTTCTATAAACTGTTTTGTTCCATAATGTACATAGAAACCAGACCAACCTGGTTTTTGCCATTCGATTTCAAAACAAGGAATTCCATTTTTAACACGCGCCTTGACTATCCTGTAAGAACAAAAAGAAGCCCATTAAGTTATTTTTTTTAAAGAGGAAAGGAAAAATTTAAGTTATCTAAAATAATTCAGTATTATAATCTGTAATAATTTAGAGGAAAAAAATATTTTTATAACAGTAAAATTAATACTTCTTTTAAAAAATACACTACTCCAACTGTAAAATTTTATAAAGTAAAATTTTGGGTCTATATTTGAATACTGAGATACTGAGAACTTTTTTTTTTTCCCCCAATGAAACTGCTCACAGAAGTGTAACAAGAAATCAAAATATTCTGTAACAGACAACCATAACACAGACCCCTACAAACATCAGTTTGATATCTTTAACTATGCAACCAAGAAGTCAGTTTTATGAAGAAGCAGACAGGGTGATTCATATCTTTTGTATGTGAGCATGAAGGAAGCTGAAACATGAACCGAGCAGGGACAATCAGTCTTTATGAGATTTTTCTAAAAACATTTATCTATTTATCATATATCTATAGTTTACTAGGTTCCTACAAGTAAAGAGGCTCCTGATAAATCATTACTGCATTTTTAAACACTTAACAAAAGAAATCTAGAGCATGCATGACATCTTTTCAACTCTTGAAGCGCTATAAAGTGTTATAATCAGAGGATGTAAATTACAGAATCATCAGAGTTGGAATGGATCTCTAGAGATGATCTAGTCCAACTCCCCTGATAAAGCAGGAATGCCCAGAGCACATCACTCAGGACTGCATCCAGGCAGGTCTTGAAGATCTCCAGAGAAGGGGACTCCACCACCTCCCTGGGCAGCCTGTTCCAGGGCTCCATCACCCTCACCCTAAAGAAGTTTTTCCTCATATTTGAATGGAATTTCCCATGTTCCAGCTTGAGCCTGTTGCCCCTTGTCGTATCGCTGGAAACCAGGCTCCAACATCCTTCAACCCCCCCTTTAGATACTTATAAACATAAATAAGGTCTACCCTCAGCCTTCGCTTGTCCAGGCTAAAGAGTCCCAGCTCCTTGAGCCTTTCCTCTTAAGGGAGATGCTCCAATCCCTTAATCATCTTTGTTGCCCTACAGTGGACTCCAGTAGTTCTCTGGATTAAATCATTCAACAAGGTAAATGCTGGTAATTTATCTAGCCAATCCATTTAAAAAGCAGCCCTCAAACAGTCTCACCACTCTGTTGAAAGGATTGAATAGAACAGCTTTTCTGCAAATAATAATTTAACAGATTATAACATATTAACCCAGAAGAGCTACTAGCACACTGCTACTGACTGTTCTTCTGTCCCACAAAGTTCAGGTCTACAAAGTCCTGAACAGCATCAAGGAACACGGGAAAACTTCTAAAGTTCTTGCAATACAAGAATTTGGGGAGGGGAATTTGAGTGTGTTTGACAAATTAAAATCATCAAATACTGTAGTTCAAATAAGTAACAATTCCCTTCACACAGTGAAGTTCAGATTTGCAACAAGCACTGTCAATTCTAAAAGTTTACATAAGTTTACACAAGATCAGGTCATTGAAAAATACCCCACTGATGGCTGACAGAAGGAGGTACTAATTGTGGTTCAGAAACCCACTGGGGAACACAGCTGGGTGGTGGGAAAATATTCTAAGGGAAAGCAGTTACATGCTTATCTGTTTTCCCCATGCATATTAACTTTTAGTAATAGGATACTTGGCCATTTTTATATTCCTAAATGCAGCATTCTTGAATGAAAACGTTGTTTTGAGAAGAAGGGGTAGTAGAATAGAACCGTAATTATTTCATCAGACACATTGTACAGTGACAGTCAGTAGGTCTCATAAGAAATCAGACCATGACTGAATCTGCAGATACTCATTTCTTAGCCTAGGCTCTTATTTTGAATCATAGAGTCAATCAAACTTCTGCTAAGAACCTGCACACAGGATCAAACCTGTAATGCTAAATCTCACATGCAGATCCAAGGAAATGGAACAGAAAGTAAGCCTACAAAAAAGCTGGTATCAGGAAACTACTGTATACATTACTTTTTGCAGAGGTAGTACAAGAATTGCTGTACTGATCTAAATTTTTACCTCTATTCAAAATGAGCACAAAGCTTGAAACAGACGGGAGAAAATGATTTCTGTAAAAAAGGAAAAATCCCATAATTTTCATCCAGCAGAAGTAAATACATTAAGTTTAAGAAATCAAACTGCATTACCGTATTGCCTGCAGTTGTTTTGAATCAATGAATCCAGCTTTTCTCTGGATCATATCATAATGTGTCAATAATGTCAGCAGTTTCTTACAAGCGTAATGTTTGTTCCATTCCATCTTCTCAGAAGCAAAGATCTGTTAGAATTAAAAAAAAAAAAAAATCAACACCGAAACTTTAAAGCTTTCTTTTTCTGTTAGACATCATGCTTAGACAGCCATGTAGCAGGGACATAGGACTAAATACTGAAAATATCTAGAATGCTTTTATACATTAGTGTTATGCCTAACGGTATCTCACTGACCAGGGAAGGAACAGTCACCCATAACACAGCAGAAGTTACCATATATGCACCGTGTCAGTATGACGATGAAGCATGAGTGAAAACAAGACCTGTATCTCTTAATACCTTTATAAAAGGTATGTGGAAAACAAACAAAAAAAAAGATACCATCCCTGCAATGTATGTTATGCCATATAACCATACAACACTTTATAAATTTTCAGATTATGCAGCACTCAGCAACCCAATCTAGTAATATTGGACAGTGAAAAACAAAATAATAGCAAGTGACTTTTTTTGACAAGTTCTCTTTTTTACACTTTTCTATATATATTTTTATATCAACTGATTTTTTCAAAAGTTTTACATTTAAAGTTGTCAAAAAATGAAGTATATTATGAAGTTTCAGCAAAATTTTTTAATTCTTATTTTCAGTAAGTAACGTGCTCTAGGCAATCCTGCTTAGCAGGGGAGTTGGATTAGATGATCCTTCCAACTCTGTCAAATCTGTGAAAATTACCAACAAAGACCAAAATTATCAGATGCCTTCCTGACTAATAAACAAGAAGTGCCAAGCTGAATATCCAGTATTTTTTTATACCTGAAAGGACAATAAATTTGGCCTTTGGCACCCCTTTATCTTCATCAATTTATTCTTGTTTACAAGAAATTCTTGGATAACCTTGAGATAAAACAAAAAAGAGACAGTTTAAGAGAGGGCAGAAATCTGAAATTTCAATTAATTGATTAAAAAATATTATTTTTAAATAAGCTTGTTTGTTACCTCAGAGAATGGAAAGCCCTCACAACTGTTAGCTTTTCTGCAGGTAAAACAAACGTGTTAGGAACTGAATGCAAGTAGGAAAAAAAGAAGAATTTAAATGCTCACCCTGCACACAAACGCAGGGAAAAGCAGTTCAATTTTCAAGACATTCCTACTTTCTGATATTGTCCTCCACTGCTCTTGCTTGTTTCGTTTGCTCTAACTGATGCCATTCACAAGGGCAGCAGCATTTGGAGTCCCTGGGTTTGCAGGATCTAGTGCTCTCACAGAACATACATCCACTGCGCTCGTGTTCCTTGTAAGAACCTACAGAAGCAGATGCACAAAACATGAGAAGTTCCCAAAATACCCAGATATACAAAGGTTAATAGTACAAATACAAAGCTCAAAACACACATGAATCTGTCATGAAAAGCATCTGTAAGCAGAACCGAGTGCATTAGCTGTATTTATAGATTTACAGAGAAAACTGACAAATACAAGCAAGCTTTTTTTTTTTACTTTTCCCCAACAGTTTCAGACCTTATGTTAAACACATTATTATCTAAAAAGCTACAGAAGTAGTCCATGACATCCTGACAAATATATATATTATATATATATTACAGTATAAGTAGCATACTTGAAAATAAGCTTTTCCTTCTCTAATGTGGGTTTAAATGAATTCACTGATGAAAGAGGCTACCAATATAAGGTCCCTTAAGATTAATTTCTCTTTAAAAAAAGCCTACAGTAAAACCCAACAATGCTAATGGATTCAGTCCTTTTGATGCAAGATCAAGTCAGGCAACTAAAGTTGCCTGTCACCATAGCAAACATTTTACTGATAATATTAAAAAGGCAAATATCTGGGATCACACAACAGCATGCTGCTAACATTCCATCTGCTATTAAGTAGTTTCACATTTGAAGAAAGGTAGTTCCCAGACTCAAAAATATTTATATACTGAAAATGCAATGATAGTCCAGAAACTGAATTACAAGAACAGCAATTTTTAGTGCTAGTCATAAAAGAAAAATCACAAACACAACAAAACAAAAAACCCACCCCACACCCCCAGAATGTAAACAATTAGGCTAAAAATAAAATCCAGTGCTTTTCACACTGACCTGGATGATGGCACTCAGAACAGTGAGTTACCCTTTTAACAACCAAAGGTGGATTATTATCAAATTGAAACTGTTCTTTCCATTGCTGAAACCTAAAAAGTTGATATTAAAAATATTAAGAATATTTTTAACTTTCATACTTAAAATAAACCACTGAAAAATACTTCTTTTATACCCCTCAGTCTTCTAAGGGTTTTCTAATTCATGAAATAGATTTTTTTAAAGTACATTATATGATTGTTGGATTTTCAGTATTGACATACACATTATGATAACAAACTGTGAAAGCATTTGGTAGCTCATGTCCTGATCCAGAAGCCAATTAAAAATCAGTCCCCTATGACTTTCTTTCCAATTATCAACATACATCTGCTAGCTCAAGAGCTATGAGTCAGCTAATGTTTAAAACAATTAAGAAGCTTGCCTAGCAAAACACAGAATTCATTTAGCAAATATGAAGTAAGGAATGTGGTAATTCACCCCTCCCTCCCAATTAAAATATTACAAACATTGCCTTGGAGCCTGAAGCACATACCAGCAAGTCTTTGAATAAAATCAAAGTACTTAAAGTACTTTAGAATACAATATAAGATTTCACTTTACCTTTGCAGTAAGTTTTGACCTCGCAAAGTCTCAATTAACTTTAAAGCTTGTTCTTTACCAACTCCTGGAACACCCTACGGAGACAGAAATATGAAACATTATTTAAATGACAAACAGAGTATTCAGATTTTAATAAAAACTGCCTTCATAACATTCTCAGACATCTGACAAAAAATAATCCCAGATGTTAAGAATATATTGAGAAAAATAATTTTTGACCATGTTCTAAAGGTGACAGATTACATCTGTGCTACCTGTGTAACACACAAGCTGCATAAAACCTGCTGTTTTTCAGAGACTGCTCTAACACAGAATCATAGAATGGTTAGAGTTGGAAGGGACCTTAGAGATCACCGAGTTCCAATCCCCCTGCCATGGGTAGGGACACCTCCCACTAGACCAGGTTGCTCAAGAGAGTTGCCTGTAACTATAACCTGTCTGTTCTTCTCCATGGAGGTGGTTGTGACACGGAGGAGGCAGGCCTTTCTGACCTTGGCAGTACCTCTGGTGAAGACAGACCATCATCCATTGGCTGCCCCTTTGTCCAAATGCACAAGTCTCCCTCAATACACTGTCTTGAAAAACAAACTGTAAGTACCTAATAAAAAAAAATAAATTGTATCACTTACCTTTGGCAGATAATCACAACCCAGAAGAACCGCAAGCCCAATCAAAGACTCTCTGTCACAACCAAGCTTCTCTTTAATAGAGGACATTGTGTAACAGTCAAGAAGTGGATCCTGCAAGAGATATTTATCATGCATTTTATTTCTGTAACATCAGTGAAGGAACTGCCCCGAGTCACATTTAACTATGATTGCTTACCCACCCCTATTCACCCATGGGTCTATCAAAAAAAAAAAAGCAATTAAAACTTATAATGTAATGCATGGACACCACATAAATAGCTACAGTTCTGAAATTTCAAGTTGTAAGTATGGGCATCAACTGTTGAGAGAAACATGAAATGGCATTTTTACTGTTTTCTACAGGTAGTAAACATGTGGCAAAATTAATATTATCTAGTAATAGTGGCTGTGTAAGTAATCTCAGGAACTGCAGTTTTTAAAATCCATGTCAACATTTTAAATGTGCTACTTGAGTGAAAAAAAAATTAAAAATAATTAAAATATTAACTAGCATTTTAGACACAAGCTAAAGGAACACCCAAAACTTTGAAGAGTAGAGGGACTCAAACACATCACCATGAAATCAAGATGAATATGAACTATAATAAAGGACACTGTCTCCACCCAAAAAAGCAACCAAAATGAATGAAAGAAAAAAACCAGGTCAAGACAAAACCCACACACAATGGCATCGAAGCAAGTCATCTTCCATAGGCTTGAATTATTTTTTAAAAAACTTAATTGTTCATAGTGTGGGTTTTTTTTCCTCTATTCTATTGATTTTCTCCTATTACTGAAGGATTTTCTCATCAATTTTTTTAGATGAATGTATTTTAAAATTCGAACCCAAATATCATTGTCCTCCACTTTCTTGTTAGATTCACCAGACAGAACACATTCATTCCTTTCTCTGATTTATAAAGAAAGCGTAAACTCCGAAAACTTGGGATTGCCTTTTGCCAGTTTTGGAAAGCTGCCACTCCCAACAAGTGAACATAGGTCATATATTGATCTGGTTTTTTTGAATGACCACAACTATTGATTATCATACAGATGTATGATCCCTACCCTCTTCATGTTCAATTGGAGATTAATAATATTAATTGTAAGTATACTCATAATATAATAAAACAAACCTGTACGATGTAAGTGTGTGAACACTTACTAGACCCAGGAGGCTGACCACCACATGCCCTAGCAGTAAATTTATAAGAAGCAAATATTTAACTGAAATTCTCCACTACAGAAGAGGAAAGGAGAGGGAGGAAAAAAAAAAGTTTGGTATTTAGCTTTATTACACATCAGAGGACACTACAAACACAGACAATAATATCCTAAGTGCTCTCCAATTCAGCTGTTTTGCTCTTACATCCACTACATGGACTGCTAGCAAATCAAACACAATGTTCTTGCCTTAAAAGTACTATTTTTAACAAACCCAACTACTAGAAGGCAAATGCAGTAATATCTAAGTAAAATCTAAGTTTCAAGTCCCTTCCTTCTACTTGCATTTTTGGGAAGAGTCTAAAGAAAGGGTGAGAATGGGATGAGGTACGTTACCTTAGCGTTCATGGCAAAGTTCCTATAAACTGTTTGGGCTCCATATAAGAAGACATCTCCATCATTGGTAATGCAGCCATCAACATGTCCTTTTGCATTCAGGTAGGCACACATTGCCTCTGCTTCCCCAGCTGCTTGAACCCAAGGGACACCTAAACACTCCAGCAGCTCGAGACACTAAACAAAGGAATCCAAAGGGAAGAAACCAAATGCTGAATGTTTTCCATAACAGTAAAAAAAAAAATAAATCTCCAACTAAGAGTAAAGTATTAGTTACAGGATTTGAACACAGCATGATGAACTGTTATTCCTTCACAAAAATCTTCACACTTAAAATAGATATTTAGAGTGCTTTCAAAACAAGAAAGTAATATTTATCTTTGTAAAGCAACACAGTTTACTCCAACTGTGGGCCAGCACAGACATCTTTCAACAGACACCAGACTCCCTGAGAGTATCAAGCATGAAAGTACAGTACTGTTGGCATAGTAAGACATACTGATATATACTCGTATATACTTCTTACAAATTTCAGAGAAAATAATGTTAGAATTTAAGAATAAAACATGAATTAACAACAAAACATTGAATGTTCAACTTGCTGAACCCATGAGTGTCTATAAGCTCTATTTCATAAAATTCCAGTATAATAGTTATATGTGTGCAACAATGAATGAAAACCAAAATTACTGAACAGGAGGTCCTTGCAGCCAGAGTTATCTCTATGCCTGGCATCTATACCAAGAAGACTGTACAACCTTCCTTTTAGTCTAATCCAGTAGGTTTCCAACTGGCATATCCTCTTGGCTATACAGCTAGTTTACAAAGTCATGGATCTAGGTTACGAAACAGTTCTGTGTATCCCTTCAAAAACATACCAGCTTAGCTAGTGTACACAGGTACACAACACATTCCTGTTTTCAGTCTAGGAAAAAAGTATCAATACTAACACCATTAAAGGAGGAGGGTGAATTTCTGTAATAAACATCTGAGCAGGCAATGTGCACTTGCAGGCCCAGAAGGCAAATCACATCCTGGGCTGCATCAAAAGAAGTGTTGCCAGC
>BJBW01009826.1:4990-35167 GCA_004320125.1 Scolopax mira
GACTGCAGGGGGGTCAGACTTGATGACCTTTGAAGGTCCCTTCTGGCCCAGATGATTCTATGATTGTATGATTTTCCTCCACTCCACTGATAAGTTTACATGTCTTGCTTGGTATCTAGCACCCAGAAATGCAAAAGATTGCCAGCAAGGCAGTATCTAAGCTGTGAGGCTGTGATAACTTGTACGTTTTTGACCCAAGCAGACCCCAAGGAATACAAGGAAGGCAAACACTCGTTGCTGAAATCTGTCACATGCATGAAGGACCCAAACCAACCCATCCTCCACAGCATATTTCTGCAGACAAAGTTTCTAGCAAGAGATCAACTTAAATGCTAGGTTTTTATTCAGTGTAAATTTGGAAATCTAGGGATATGTAACATAGAGGAATCTCTTTGGTCAGTGCACCCAGTCCTCTGCATAGTCTCTGTCTAACAGGATTTCTTTTTCTGAGTACAAGCTACACCTTAAAATTAGCTTAGAGGTTATTTCACCTCTATTGCTCTGGCTGCAGATTACTCCAGTGTTTAGGTTTTCTTCATGCTTCCTAATTAAAATACATTTATTACCAGTTTATGACCCATTGGACCTTGTGATCTAGTTCTTTTTCTTCATTTGTGATGCTTTTCCATCCATTGTATTTATAAAGAGCAACCATATACTAGTCACCTGCCTTAATGAAAACTTCTAATTTTCTAGACTTTCAAAGTAGACCTCTTGTGCATCAGACTAAGCACAAGTTCATATTTGCAGGTAAGGTCTTTTAAAGTCTTTTTTTTGTACCACAAACACCTTCTCACCATTGCAGCACATACCTTTCTTTAAGTATCATATTATTCATCCTTTCTCCTTGTACTTCCAGTACCTGAGAATCTTTTCCTCACTCTCCCACAGAAGAATGTAGTTATGGTGACATGTGCATTTTTCACCTCCACACTGCACTGCTGTTTTTCATTGCATATAGTGCTGAATGGAAGAAAATAATGTACAGTCTCAGCTGGTTACTGACCTCCCCCATGTATCAAGATGAGCCATAAACATATCTGCTGCTCCCTTGGCTGTCGGTGAACTCTGTTCATCAAAGCAATTCATAAATAAGGCTGCGAATACCTTAGAGATTCTCTTTCTAGGTTCCTCAGCAACTGCTGGAATAATTTTTAACTATTTAAGCATAAGCCATAAGCAGACAGAAAAAGAATCATTTCATTGGAGATGAACAGGTTGACTAAGCTTCCAGAAAACATCAGCACTGAATAGAACCACTTGTATGGTTGGCTACATCAGGATATTTCCCTGTTTGATCAAATCTTTCCTTAATAAACAGAATCAAATTTGTGAAAAATATCCCCCTATAAAAATGATCTTACCCTGAACAGAACTTTGCCCACCTACTATACGCTAAACACTCAAATATTGTAATGGTGGTAACCAAAGCAAAGACCATAGAAGTATAATATAGTCTCTACTATAAGCACTCACTGTAAGCAAATCATATAATTTCTGCTTTTTAGATCAGTACATTTTATTTCTCAAGAATGAAGAATATGAATATTATTGCAGTCCATGACATTTGCTGGGGTGTCCAACATGGATATTTATTAAAATCAAAATAAAGCTGTTCTGGAGTCCAGTTGGTGTTTACTAATCTCTTCCTTTTAAAAAATTACTTGGACCTTTTCTTGTGTTTCCAAGATGAAAAAATAATGAAGCTACTTAGCCAAGCAGGAAGGAAAGAAAAAAGCAATTCAGAAATCCTCATATTAAAAAAAATATTTTTTTTTAAAGATTTTTCCCCTTTTTTATTAAACCAATAATTTTTCTGTAAACTGAGATCTCACAGGGTGATATTTGGAGGACATTTCAGGGAATTTTAAAGAAAGTACAGTGTGTCTTTCTTTGATTATACTTAACAAAAGATGAAAAAGTAAATAACTAATCAGGAATGATCACATGGAGCTCACAAAATAGCCCAGCCAAGCACTTAGCGGGATTTCAAAAGACATGCACCGTGCTGCAACGTACAGCTGTGGGAGAATCAACTAGTGTGCACTTATGCTTGCAAGAATCGGTGGTAGAAGTGGAACACACTGCCCACAATGTAACAAAATAATCAAAAGATAAGAGCAATACAGTTCCTTTTCTACCCCATAGTGCAGGGGTAGCAAGAAGACACACACAGACAGTGTGTGCAGATGTCAACGCAGGGTTAAGGGACTGTAGATCTTGGTGTTGGGTACCCAGAGGGATACTGCCATCACATATCCAGCAGCAGGTGTGTGAAAATAACCCTGAGAAGAGGGATATGTGTTTGTAACTCCCCTGTCCCAGGGAGGGGGAGTTGTGTGTATTCAGCATTGTGTGTCTGCGTGGGTATATGTAGGTGTGATTACAACTTTTGGGGATTAGTTACTCAAGTATGTCTTGAAATGAGTAGGTGTTCATTAGCATTTTGCAAGTGTCTAATGTTGTGGTTTATTTATTTTATTGCTGGATTGATCCTGACTGTATACCACTGATTGCGAGATAATGATGTGTCATTAGTGAATCGACATACCTCCTTGATACTGATTTGATTTAAACCACATGAATTGAGCATGTTTTTTTCCCCTGCAACACCTAGGGATGGAGCACTTTTTTTAAGGCTTGGTAAAGAGTTACACTCTTAGGCCAAAAATAAAATCAAAAAGGAACTTGGGGGGAGAAGGAGGAGATATTTGTAAAAATACAATTTTTTTTTTGAGAAAAAATAGTGATTTATAGTCATTTCACTAACTTTCAAAGTAATATCACATGACAGGATGCTTCCAGACCTTTTCAGCTGAACTGAAATAGAAAGTCTCTCAGAAGTGACTTTCCCAGGGCATGTCTCGCTCAGTATCTTAAAGACAACTCCGAATTTCAAAGAGGTTGGGTAAGCTTCTGCACTTTTTGTTTGGTAAAACACCCTGGTCTCCCGGCTGGAGAAACTCAGACCAGATCCTGGATAGATACTCCATTTCATGATTTTAAGTTTATCTCCAGTTGAACTTCAGAAACACATGTTTCACAAAGGATAATTAGTAGAAATCAACAAAAAGATAGATACCAATAAACTTAAATATAAACAAAAGCTTCTGTAATGATACTTTTCTTCAAAAAACAAAGTAAATGAGGCTGGCAAGCTGTGAGATACCCACAAAATGGACTACTCAGTAAGTGTCAGAATGAAAAGGACATCCAGAGGTGGTGGTGCTGTCAGGGGAGAGCTGTGGGAAAGAAATAAGCAGTAGTATAAAAATATATATATTGGAGAGAGAGAGAGTAAAAGAAACTGAGAATTCAGAAGTACACCAGAACACCCACTGAGTTTGTTTTGAACTAATCCAATCCATTTTTATTTTTATTTTATTTTATCCTTTTGGTCTGAAAACTACAACCAGTGATTCTTTCCTGCTGGCCTCTATGCTTCTTAGCTACTTAAAAAAAAAAAAAAATCAAAGAATTACAACACAGCACCATCTATGGTTGCTAAAACTTGTCAAAACCACAGCATTAGAGGCTGCGTTCAGCAGAAAATTTCTTTAATTTTCTGTTATTTAAACAGAAAAATTTATTTAATATTTCTGTTATTTTCTGTTATTTAAAATATATTAAAGAAGAGCTGAAGCAATAGAAATGGGAGGGGGAGTTCTCCTGTGTAAAATTCAGGTTACAAAATTATTCTCTAATGTTATTGGGGCAACGTTCCAGCAAGGTGAGATAGAAATTCACAAAAAGTGTAACCAAGTGCAGTTTATTTAAAGAAAAGGAGGAGGAAAATATTCCACTGACACAGGGAAAGAATGAATGCGATATTAGTATGAGCAGTCTGGTAGCTACAATCCAAGATGATTGGGAGTCAAGATGCCATTTTACTGCATTGCCTTAAAAAAGATAACCTTCAACAAGCCTTGCAACTACAGCTTTAAGCAGACATCCTCTGTATTTTTGGAGGTTTCAGTGAGACAGTTAACTTCTTAGAAGAAAGGATGTTAATATGCTATAAGCTCAAAAATTGTAAGACCAAAGCATAAGTTTACCTAACTGAAAAATAAAATTAAAAAGCAGCAGTTACAGAAACTGCAGATAATATTCTTGGGCAACTCCTTCCTATGTCACATGTGTTTTTTTCTGTTTTTTTCTTTTTCTCATTAGGCTTTTCATCCATGTCTTTGGGAGGATGTATACATGACATACCTGATATGTCTGTAGTAGTAGTTCTCTTTAAAAAAGACCTAATTCTGCTCTTGCGCTAAGAGTTACTTCTTCATTCACTGAATTACAACTGCTTTGCTTTGGTGTAAATGAGAATAGTTTCAAACTGCTTCTCAGGATATTACAGAAACAAGAACAAACTCCTGCAACAGGGTCTACATCAGACAGACAGACGAGATGTCAATCTACAGATTCTGGCTGAGGAGGTTGCTATGGAATCACAGATGTGAAAAATGTTGTTTTGATGTCTCTTGAAATGGAGAAGGAAATATATGTCAGTAAGGCTGGGATTTACCTCATCAAGGTTTAAATCTCTAAAGTTGGGTGTTATTCAGGTCCTAGCTATGGTCAGTAGGAAAACAAAGGTATTCTTCCAAAACTTGGTCATGCTCATTATCAAGGATATTTGGGTTAGGATGGTTTTCCAAGTAGTATCTCTCTTCACTGAGATGGTATGTAGCCAGTTTAGGCTACATACCCTATTTTTCATAGTTTGAATCCAGTCAAATGGATGTCGTGTTTCATCTTCATTTAGGAAGGAATTTATTAGTGTTGTAGGTGTTTAACTGCTGAAGGATAGAATACAGCAAAATGGACTTCCTTGAATTGCAGATAATCTGTAGAAGGACTGAATCCACTCATTAGCGACAGAGTGAGAACTCCAGAATAAAACATGTAACATATTGAAAAATAACAGCATTTCAACATTAATGCAGGATTGTAAACAAACTGAATCCCCCCTTTCCAAGATCTGAAAGGTGAAGTGTTTTCTTACATGATTTTGAAAATTTTCCTTTAATAGAATTCACAAACATCTTCAAAAAATAATCATGATCAGATACCAAACAGTAGAACGGCAAACTAATCTCTCTTTCTATTTTAGGCTATACTAATAATATGCTTCTGCATCAAATATGTTTTCAGCCAATTGGTTTAAATGTATCTCATCTCAGAGGCAACTAAAGTTTCTCACAGAAGTATCAGTTCACTCTCAAGAGTGTGTAACCTCTGAGCCTGACTGCTGAATGTTAGCTGTGGAGAAAAATATTTGACTACTTTTGATCACACTAAAAATACAGAAAAATCCAGGGAAGGTGACAGCCTTTTTCATCAAATGAAGACAGTCTTCATTTCAGTTAACGATGCCAAGTAATGGCATGCAGAAGATCATTTCAGTGACATAGAAAGAAGAGAGAGAATACTTCTATTGTTAATTACAACAATTAATTCCTGATAGATAGATCATTTAATGGAACAAAATAATTACAGGAGGATTGACTAATTTAGTTATTTGATTATTCAAAATTTTAAGAGACAAGCTTTTCTGCTTTGCACAGTGCACAGTCTTTCTCCTGTGGATTTTCAAGCACTCCTAAAGAAGTTGATCAAACTGGAGATTTGGTTCTCCTACAATACTTGAGAAATAGTAAAGTTCTCCTGTGTCAGGCCTCATAGGTTGTTAAAAAAAACATGGGAGGTACTTTTTGAGTTTCCCAACCATACAAGATGGAAAATGTCCAATGCCAGAAAAAATGCTGTTGTGGTGGAAGGATTCTTTGAGATCCAAATAAGGACTGTAGGAAGTAGTTGCTGAGTTATAGCTCTAGTCTGAAAAAAGCAATTCAACAGGTTGGTTTTTTTTCTCTGTAGGTAATCTTTTCAACAGATGAGAAATAGGTGAAAAAAAAAAAAAAGCCTCTCACTAATAAGCATAATCACAGCGACTAGAGAAAAAAATCTAGAAAGTGTACTTTGTAAACTGATAGTAATATTTTTTCTTTATCTAGCTCTGAAGCTTTTAAATTACTATTAAAAAAATAAAAAAGGAAACCAAGTAGCCAGAGTTTACATTAGAGAACAAAGTGAAATCTTTCCTGAATAAGCGATTATCAAATTACAGACCTGTCACTACAGTTTCCTGCAAAGGGTCAGCACCTTCTCCTGTTCCTGACAGACAGTGTGACAGGCTTGATCAATATTTCAGTTAACTAAACAGCTGGCTAATAACAGGACTTGTGACAGACAAAGTTTCATTTCAAGATGATAAAATAAATGTGTTCTCAAAGATGTGTTTTAGTTTCTGCTTTGTCTTGTTTTCCTTTTCTTGCTTGTTGAACATCTCACATTAATCTGAATTTTCCCTCTTCAAGCTTGAGATTTGTGTGTTCAAGTAGAAATTTGCAATGAATCTTAGATGTGAAAAAAAATATCAGAAAGCCATGTAAATAAAGGGAAGAACATTTTTGGTTATCTGTCAGTTGTAAAAGGACAAGTATGTTGAAAGGGAATGTTAGCACATTAAATGCATTTTCATGTCACCCTCATGTGATGAGAGTTCTCTCCTGTTTTCCCATCTGACTCATACCAAAGAAAGCCTGGGGGCTACATGGCCCAGCAAGCAGATCTGTCTGGCAGAAGACAAGACAATATTCAGCGCTAAAGTATTTTCCTTGCATTAGTGCTGTCTGAATTCCAGCTGATGAAACTCCATGGAAACTTGAGCAATTTTACAACACTTTTTAGTCATGCAGTGGCATTATTATTTTTTTTTTTAACGCAGCAGCACCCTACTTCAGAATCGTAAACACTTTCCTTTGGGTTTCCAGGGTCCTCTGTTGGGAGCAAATTTCAGTTCAGAACAAATATGACGGAGTCTGACCATGCAACTTTCTCCCTTATGACAAGGGGAGTGTGTGTTCAAAATGGAAATGAACAGTGCATGTCAATGGTGCACTGTAACAAGAGGAATGCTGAGAAAAAAAGCAGCACAGACCTCCTAAACCTCCTAAACTCTGCCTTTGCAAACTATTCCCTTCAACTTCTGCCCTTACTCGCATTTGTTCTTCGGTCGGTCACAGCCAGATTTAGAGGACGGCATCAGGACTCCGGCCTATTCTGCTGCGCACAAAGAATTCTAAAAAGGATTATATTGCAGATCTCTCCTTCTGTATAGTCATAACATTTAAAATACCATTAAACCTTTGCTTTTGCTGCTCTGTGGGTTCCTGTACCCTACAGCTTACCACATTTCAGAGTCTGCAGGGGTTCATATTGTACTCCAAGCCTTCTATAATGTTGTAATGTTTCTATAACACCATTATGTAGAAGAATGTTGAAGGCTTTGTTTCTTATTTTTCTACAGCAGTTTTGTGTGACACTTATTTATATACCTTATTATGTATTGTAGTCCCTAATGATAATTTTTCATAGTGATATAACTTGTCTGGTATTCTTTCCCTAAAGCCTTAAACACAGTGGCTCTATGTAATCTCAAGGCTTTAAAGCCAAGCTGTTGTGATGCTGCGTTCAGCAGCTAAAGCTTTCCACTTGAGCTATCATCTTCATGTGCAGAATGTCAGCCACATCTGAGAGGACTCACCCTTTTGTGTGAAGAAAGCTGCAATTCTGGAAAGAAGAACCACCCTGAAAAGATGCATCTTGTCAATAACACGTGTTGATCTGGCCAAATGAACCAGGTCTGTGCAGGAGGATGGATGGACTTCCCTCCATCTCAGCACCAACCTCCCAGAGGTTGTCAGAGACTTGATGAACCTGAGTTACGCTGATGTGACCAAAACCACATGTTCAAATAAGGGTTTGGTCCCATTTGAAATCATTTGTGTCCAAGCTTGCTACAGGTAGATGGAGTGTTACCTTAACAAGAGCTCCATCATAGAAACTTTCTCTCCAAGTTGTCCAGTATATATTCTTTTTTCTAATATATATTATGTTATATTATGCTAAACATCTCATGACAAACTGTTGCTGGGGAGAAAGAAGAGAGCTGAGAGGGAAGGGAAAACTGGAGTTTACGTTTCAGTGTCTCCTGTCTGTGTTTATGTTCCCACCCCCCATGGACTTTACTTAATGCCTTGAGAAACCTTTTATCAAGCCAGAAGAACACCAGACCCTGCGGGTTTTGGTAGGGCTTACACTGCTTGATTCAGACTCTCATGCTGATTCAAATTACTTTCTATCACACATCAAAGAAACCTCTGAAATTTGGTATGTTCAAATTACTGCACTATTTCTGGGTGTTGTTTATTACCATTAAACACTCAAAGCCTCCAGGCTCAATTAGCTGTTTCATTTTATATCAGCCTTTAGCGTCCATGCATTCAGGCATGAATCCAGCCCTTGTAGATTCTGAAGGCTATTTTCACCAAGACTCATTCTGAAGCTTATAGCCCTTCAACAACCCAAATGAAAGGGCTTTCTCTGAGGCAAATCCCTCAGCAGATGCTAAGGGCTTCAGAAAATCACTAGATGTCCTATAGATGAAGTTGAAATCTCAGTCTCTCCTTAAAAGGGATCTGCCTCAACTGCCATTTGTTCTGCTTAACTTTAGCCATAAAAAAATTTAGGCAGCTAATATAATTGAATTGCTGAAATTCACCATTAATGTAATGAAGAGATCCAGGCATCAGTACTGAGCAATTCATTCCTTTCAAGGGTAGATGTCTGAGATATGTGGGATGGATTGCTTGTGGAGGTGTTACATCCTCTGCGTTGGCTGTAGATAATTACCTTTGATGGCTGACTTTCATATGGATAAAATTAGATGATATGATGATTAGAATGACCTTGCACATGAATGGCTCCCAGTACAGGCAATTTTTAAAGCCTGTGCACATTTTGTTATACAAACACTGAGATATAAACATGAGATGTTAGTAATGACAGTGGTATTTACATACTTCACATTTTTCAGACCGCTTGAAAAGACAAGTTGCTGAGTTTGTCTTTTTTGTTTTGAGATTTGGTTGTTTTGGGGTTTTTTGGTTTTAATTGGGGTTTTTTGTTCTTTTTGTGTTGTTTTGTGATTTTTTTATTGTTGTTTTTTTTAATGTTCAGGCTGATTTGAAGCTCATAAAAGAAAAAAACTGAATCCACAGAAGAAATAAACTGAATCCAATGGCTGCACCTCTACGTCCATGTGGGTGCAGGTTTTCATAAATTACATTTGAGACAAAGAAGTGTTACAACTTGGAGACAGACAGAGCTCTGAGAAAGATCTGCTCCATGTTTTCCTTAAAATGAACATTCAAAAAGCACCACAAAAACTTAGGTATTCTGCAGTGATTTTTTTCATTTGAAAAGCTAGTAGAATAATGAGGTCTAGAAATGGAGAAATTCAGACAGTCCATGAAAAAGAAAGGGTTTGAATACAAGTCTCCTCCCAGCTCATTGTGCTCTGTTCTGCCTTTCCCCTTGCTTATTATCAAATAATGTCTGGCTTTGGGCATGTAATAACCTCCAACAAACTCCACATAATTCCCTCAAGGCCAGAGGTTCATAAATGTTCCTTTCTCTTTGTGGGAAAGAAGAAGATGGGAACTCCATCTCAGGTTAAGTTTAGGGAGCATTTGCTGCTCAGCTGATTGCCAAAACCTGATCCTTCCCAATACTCTTGGTGTTTCATCTCTCTTAGAACGCACAGCTTGGACTAAGGAAAAAAGACATCCAGTAAAACCCCTTTAAATTAATATTATTGACCTTTGGAATACTGTTGCCCTAATCTTACCTGGTCATTGTTGTATTTTAGAATTTCTTAAGCATTTGCTGGATTTTTGAAGAAAACAAATGCTGATTTCTTATCTTCTGCTGCGAATGACTATAATTGAAAGAAAAATAATATAAAATATGTGTATAATGGTTAAAAAATTATCATAGTGTGACCACCTGAAAACCCTGTCTTGCCTGTCTGAAATGCAGATTCAGAGACATCAGGGAATCCCACCAATGTGGAGCTCCAGAGGAACTTGGGAGGAAAGTTAGTGTTTGTCCCAGTACTATCTGACCTATAAGCAAATTTCATGGAAAGAAAAGAAGTGAATGAAAAGGGGAAGCAATCAAGTGATCACAGGTGCCAGGACCTTTCTGTCCTTTAAGTACTTAAATCTTAGAGTACTTAAATCTTAAGTACTTAAATCTTAAATCTTAAGTACTTAACTTTGCATGATTTCCACACCAAGAAACTTGTGAAGCCCCTGTCTGCTCCTGGATCACAAACTGAGAGCAGTGTCAAAGACTTCACTATATTTTGTTGAGTTTGTTAGCTTATATTTCCTGGCCCCCATTGCAAAGACACATATTTGGCTTTGAGATGAATTGGGATGATGTGAACTGCCTGACATTTGATCTAAGACACAGCATGTGATGAATCCACGGGTATCAAATAGTCTGTGACAGATGCGAAGCATTTGACAGAGAGAAAAAAGATGTTCCATATCACAAGAGAAAGGAAGTTTTTGCATTATTTCTCCTTTTATGTTTTCATATCCTGTCTTCAGAATCTCATGTTTCTCATTGGATGTTTGATGCCATATTGAGGTACTAGCTAACAACAGGAAGGAAGAATCTCGGTGATGAAAAGAATCTAATCTGAATACAGAACTGGTGTTATCAAGCAGTAGTGAGGTGTATGTTTGCTTAATATCAAAGTAGAAGAATGAGTTTTATGAATGACTGCAGAAATCCAAGTAACCTCTCAGAGAGAAAGAATCACTGAAAAATTTCTAATAGAAAATTACAAGAGACTTTCAGCTTTTGTGCAATGGCAGAGAACCATTAACATTGCTGCTAACATTTAGCAGCTTAAACACTGCTAAATCATTGAGAGACTGTACAAATTTGTGAAATTTATTCACAGAGGTTTAGCTTCAGATTTTCCTAAGAGTTCATAAAAAACTTACCTATTTATTCTCAGAAATAATACAATGGAATGAATATTAATATAATTGTTCTTATTTAAGATTAAAAAGTACTTCACAATTTTTGGTCTTTTAAAGATAATGTCTTTCTGCATTTACTTCAAGTACGGTGTAATCACATAACTTCAGCACCTGCTGTCCAGAGCCCCTGGTGTTAGGTGAGACATAGACAAAAGACTTGGTAAATACCTTAGCTTTTCTGTACTTCTGTTTTTTCCCAACACATAAAATAGAGCAACAGCAATTTCTTATCTTCCTAGTAGGATGCTGTGAGTAATAACTAGCAAATGCCTGCAAGGTTCTAAGAACTTTAATCCTATTTACCAGAGAGGTCAAACTCTTGCGCTTCCAAGAGGAAACAAAGATCCTATAATGTGAAAAAACAGAGGTTTGTTTCAGTACATGCATTAGTCCTGCGGAGAGACAGGTATTCGTCTAAGCTCATGGCAAAGAGCTGTAAAGTGTGGTAGATAACTTGATACATCTTTATGAGAATTAAGATAATGCAGTTTTTTGTTTCCAAAACAATTTTTATTCAAATTCATGCTTTATTGCATGCCTATGCATGTCTCTATGTTGTCACTCCAAGGCAATTCAATGGAGTAAGATCAGATATAAAGGTGTTTCTACTCTCAGTAACGTCCATTTTTTCCCCTGGAAAAAGACACCCTGGTCTGTCAACCCACCTTGGAGAACACGAGCTACTTTTTAAAAATAAAACTTCAGATAACTTGTAGCTTCAGATATGAGTCATCAGTAGAAATAATATAATTAAAAAAAAAAAAAAAAACAAAAGAGAAGGGCGTAATACATCTGGCTAATATTTAAAATAAATTGTATTTCATAGAATACTTTTTTCTGAATATCAGTCTCAAAAAGAAAAGAACTTGCCTATCCACTTGCATTTCTGGTTTCCAAAAGGACAGCAATCTAGTTAGTCTAGGATGCATCCCCCTTTACCATGCATGTTGAGCCCTCCTGAATCATGCGTGTTATAGAGCAACGTCTCTGCAATGTCTGTAGAGTGAATACAATATTTCCAGACCGCTTATACCACACTACATGTGACATTGTGTCACTATTTCCTTTAAGATATTTTTGAAGCAAACAATATCCAGCAGCAAAGAATAATTGCCCATCAAATCTCCTGGTAAAACTGGTGGAAAGACAGAGAAGATATTAAGGATACATTAGAGCACCTTCTCCTGTAAGGAAAGGCTGAGAGAGTTGGGGTTGTTCAGCCTGGAGAAGTGAAGGCTCCAGGGACACCTTAGAGCAGCCTTCCAGTACTTAAAGGAGGCCTACAGGGGAGACAGAGAGGGACTCTTGTTCAGGGAGGGGAGCAATAGGACAAGGGGTAATGGTTTTAAAGTGAAAGAAGGGAGATTTAGATTAGATACCAGGGAGAAATTCTTTACTGTGAAAATGATGAGACAGTGGCCCAGATTGCCCAAAGAAGCTGTGGATGCCTTATTCCTTGAAGTGTCCAAGGTCAGGTTGGATGGGATTTTGAGCAACTTGGTCTGGTGGGAGGTGTCGTGCCCATGGGAGTAGGGTTTGAACTTGGTGATCTTTAAGGTCCCTTCTAACCTGCACCATTCTGTTTCTATGATATGAAGAGGAACTGCAGAAGATTCTCACAAATAGAAAACATGTTAGATATGATCATATTAATACTAGGATGGGGTTACACAGTCAGATTTAGTTTTCTTTAAGCACTGAGCCTGTATATTTTCTTCCTAACAAACTTAAAATATTTGATCTTCAGCTAAATTACAGTTTCAAATTTTGTGTTTGATGAAACAGCAATGCATACAACCTTATACACATAAAGCATCTGGCACTGTAGAGCCATATTTTTGGTTCAGTTCTGTAATTTATCATTAAATAAACAATAATAGTAATAGGAGAATACTGCAGTAGTTATCAAAACCCAGTTTCTCCAATTTTTAATGTAATTACAAGGCCAGCTTAAGTGCGGGTCTCCTGGAAGGTTACTTTGGATACTTAAGATCTTTGGCTGTCAAATTCAACATTTAATAATTCCCAGATTTTTTTTTCCCAAGTCTGTCATGCTGTAAGTAAAATGATAAATCAATTTTTTGTTATATAAAAATAGAAGTCCTCTGAAAACCAGCTTCTGGCTGAAACTTTGTTTAGTTACTGCATAGCTTGATATTATGACTTAAACTTGAGTCACCGTGGAAATTTAATCATGTCATGAGCTTAATTTATCCCAGCTACCACCTCTGTAACCCGGAGAGTGTTAATAATATTAAGCTTTCAATGGAGCTCTTTTTAATACTTGCTAGTCATGAGCAACTTCTCTACTCTCACATACATTGTATGTGTACTCTCATGTACAGTGAGAGTACATGCCCCAGCATGATAAAATTATGCTCATCTTAACTCCCTCCCTGACTGATTTGGATTCTGGCTCTAGGGCTTTGCACAGAATCATAGAATCATAAAATCATTTTGGTTGGAAGAGACCTTTAAGGTCAAGTCCAAACATTAACCTAGCACTACCAAGTCCACCACTAACCCATGTCCCTCTGCACCACATTTACATATCTTTTAAATACCTCTGAGGGTGGCAACTCCACTACTTCTCTGGGGAGACTGTCCCAATGCTTGGCAACCCTTTCGGTGAAGAAAATTTTCATGATTGCCTAAAGTTCCGTTTGAGCAGAAATGAAGCAGGCTTTCACAACCAATTTCTGCTGACCACAACAGGCACCTGAAATTGAAGCTTTAGGAATGAATTTCTTCTGTCTCAGAAAAGTAGCAAACACAAGTGGCCAGCCTCCTGGATGACTCTTTCCCTCTCTAGATTATTGTGCAAAATTAAAAAATATTTCTGAATAAAAGAAATCTGTTGCTTCATCTAGACTTAATGCTATTTCCATTTGGTTTATCCACCTTTTCAGTGAGTTTTGGTGCCTCCTGCCTTGGCTTTATATTTCAAGTCTATGGTGTAGGAGAGAGAAGGTGATCAGAGTTGGAGGGAGTTGTGCTGTGCCCGTATAGGTGTTGCATATAGAGTTTGGTACCTGGTGTAGGGCAGAGTGTCCTTTCTTTCTTCTTCTTTTTTTTTTTTTTTAATTTAATTCTTTAATTCTGTATAAATGTGTCCTCAGGTCCCATTTTGATGACAAGTTTTGATTTTCATAGGATTCCAAAAGAAATTAAAAGGTTTTCATACACTATTGGAAGATCTAGGTTTGCTAAGCAGCCGGATGCTGAAATTTCAGAACAAGATCAGTTCCACTGACGTGGGTGCTTACGCACATTTCTGCATCAGGTCTGAGGTGGATCAGGTACTACAGCAAAACAAGAACACCCACCCCAACCCCAAAGCTGTGCTGAGGTGCCCAAAGCAGGATTGTTTTCCTTATTGCTTCAACTGTCAGCAAAATGATTGACAAGAGGGTTAGTCATATTTCCTGAACAGGTCGATCAGTGACTAATGGTCTTCTTGATAATCACTGAAATACTGCACCAAAACAATTTAGCTGTTAATTTGTCAGATCTGAGTATTTTTCTGAGTCACAAGGCAAATTCATTTTCTTTGAACATCAATTAATAAAATGAGGAAGAGGGAAAAGAGACTTAAACTTGATAAAATACCTCATTAGTCTTTTTATAGACCTGTAAATAGACTTTTTTCTCCTATTATTTAAATTTCTTTGTTTTATTATGAGGCTTCTTTAATAAGGTAGGTTAGATTTAAAAAAAAAACACCCACCAAACATAACAACTCATGTTGTGGAGAAGGGTTCTTTATCTCTTTCTTCATAAGCTACTTCTGTGCAATGTAAGAGTTGGGCTAGAAACTCTTAAGGTTCTTGGCTACCATATCGGGTTTCTCGTTGAGGAGCTGCTCATGGGGATCTCTGTTCAGGAAAGGCAGCAGAAGTTGAAGGCACCCTACGCACTATAAACTATGTTAACAGGCCACTTATGAATGCTTTAATAAGCAGATGTGTTACTTGGTGCGGATACGTACAGCCAGCCCTCAAAATGACCTCACCACTCTGAGCTCTGCTATGTCTCAGCAGCAGCACTACTCCATGTCCTGCTGGTTCTCTCTCATGATCATGTAGCCCAAGTGCACATCTACATGTGATGTTTGTAAATAAAAATGAACCAAGAGGTTCCTAACTTTCCCTCTAAATATGGAATATCCAATCTGGGCATGTAACTCTTGGTTCTTCAGCTCTAGTAATGGTGTTGCCCACTAAAAGACCAGAGGAGAAGCAGATCCTGCAATAACAGAGGGAGCTGTTGTCTGTGTTACATATCTTAGACCCAATTAACTGCATGGCAAGCACACCTTGCTTTGTCAGACATGTCTCTTCCTACTGCCCGAGAGCTCTCAGAGATAATTGATTCTGGCACTTCTATTACTACCCAGAAACACAAGGGCACATTTTTTACTGTCACCCAGGCAGTAGTTTGGAGGAGAATGGTTTTCCTACAGGATATTGCTTACACTACCTAGTTGTGCCTTCACCAAGACTGTATGAAGACTTGGCACTCTCATACCATGCTGATGAGCCTAAAATAAAATTGATAGATTCAGAATGCCTTTTGTTGCAACTTGTTAGATTTTTATACAAAAAAAACCACTCCGTGTTCAGTCAATGACACAGCATTTAAATTAAAGAAATTCCTAATATTCCAGCATCTAGAAAAACAGAATCTATTATTTATCTGATATTTTATTCCTTTTCTTTTATTCTGTCTGCTTTTTTTATGCTTCTAGCTAAACATGGAATAGAACTTGCTCTCCAATAACAAAATGTCATAGATTTCACAGAGAAATAAATAAATAAAAATTACATATGTGCATTCTCTGTTTTCCTCACAGAATACTTGTGGTATGCAGAGATAAAAAAAAATGTACCCACAAAACTATATATTTGGTATTATCATCCCTGGTTGCCATATCCAACTGTGTGCTTGTACACAGAGAAATGATTGTGCTGTGAGAATTCAAGAAAAGGGGAAGAAATGGAAGAAATGTAACTTCAGTGCTTATGTACAAGTAAGTGCCCCAGCATGTACTTAGTTTTGATTCCAGTTCCTTAAGACACCGAATTTATGAATGTATATTTTATCAGTGGATTTTCCTTGAAGTAGTGGAAAGAAGAAATAACGTCTTTTTATTTGAGCAATGCCAGCCTAAATCCAGAATTAGTTTTCAAAGCTGATAGGCCAAATATTCACAAAAGGTCTATTAAATTACAACTGAAAATCTACACACAGACAATGAGCTGCATATGTGTCCACAAGAACTTACTTACTTATATTCAGTTTCTTCTATTAACTGTAGGCATGAGACTGTTTGCTCATAAATTATTGAATCTGGGTCAACTTTACTGCAGAAGGAACGTGACCACGCTGACAGATTTAGTCCTTGCTGAGAGCTGCTGCCTTGCACCTCCATCTGTGCTCAGCACAGGCTGCTCATTTGATACTTCACTTTGGAGGGGATTAGTTCAAACCCTTGCAACTCAGATTTATGTGGGTGCAGAGAACTGCGAAGAGTTTGCCTAGTAGAAGTGACCACGGATTTCTCCTTCTTAGCTGCCCAGACAGGACTGGATAATAATTAATTTTTGTAAACACATCTGGATGAAGCAAGGTCTTTCAGTGCTTCAAGAGCAGAAGAATCAAGAGCTCCTAGGAAATATTGGTCCATCTCAGAAAGATGGGGTAAAGTATATTTTCTCATGCTGTTAGGAGTCTTACAGTGGAGCTGTTTGAAAAGTATAAGAAAAAAAGTAAGATCAGAGGAATATGGAAGATAGTACAAACCATTTGAGCAGGTGCTTCACTATAAGTTGGGCCCAGTGTATGGGCTGATTGTACAAACCTCACTGTTCCCCTGATGTCTTGGCTTCATAGCCTGTCCTGTTTCTACCTGTTGTCTCTTAGACTTTATGGCAGAAGAAGATGTTGCAATAACATCAGTATTGCCAGGGGATGGAGCCATGAATGGAACTGTGCACAGGGACCACAGGCAGCAACACAATGCTGTAAGACGATTCCTCATCTTGTTTTTCCTCCCTCCCACCGTCCCTGAACTCTGACACCCACACACAAACCCGCTGTGCAGGGATCAAGGGAAGCAAATCTCTGCTAAGTGAGACATGAGAAAATTATACATGCACAGCCACGTACTCATTTTGTATTTTTTTTTTTAATATTGAGGGCATTTATGTCTGTTGATAATTATAGATGTTTATGACATGCATTAACAGTGACTCTCCACACTGCATTTTTGGAAACATGTGACTTCATGTTAATGGCTTGAGTTTGCTAACAATTTACAGGCAGACACTTACCACTCTAGTACACCACTTACTCATTTGTTCTTCATATTTTTAAATTTATGTATATCCCTGCATGAGCTCCAGAAATTACTTACTCCATCACCCACACTGATTTTCCTACTTAAAGATGTAAATGGGTCCCAATCGTACATGATATTTAGCATATGCTTAAATTTAAGCATATGAATACTCCCACTGAGGTAAATGGGACTACATAGTTAGAGTTAAGTTCACACTTAAATTACTCACTCAGAGTTAAAAAAATTACGGACTTGGCTTCCTGGTTCCTCAACAGCCCAATGTTACCCCAGGACTTGTTGTGTTTTGTGGCTAAGTGGCATGTGTTTTTGTAAATTGTCTGTTAAACAGTCATCCTGCTAGGATGTCTCTCACTCCTCTCTTTTTTTTGCTGAGATGTCAAACATCTCTTTTACTTGCTTCCAAATGTTTTCCCCAGCACACCTCTGAGTGAAGAATCATTCCCCGAGAATATAGACCAGCACCCAGCCACAGGAGCATGGGATTAGCTGTTGTTACAGGTGTTATCTTCAATGTACAATGCACCTTGCAGTATGGTTTCCGCACAGTGAAGTGCAAAACGGTATCAAAACACTACTTTTCTCTGCTTTTCACAATTTTTTTCCCAATCAGTGGATGCTTTGGATGATGGTTTTAAGAACAGTGAGGTCAGCAACGCAATCTGTGCAAATCTTAAGTGTTGTGCACACAAACATACCTGAGGCCTTGAAAAATGCAGCCAGACAACACAGTCCTTATTTCAGGAAATTTGACCCCAAACTGCTTTCTAATTCCTTAGAGAATTACGCTTTTGGAAACCTCACTCTCTTCAGGGACCCAGAGAGAAAGAGCTCTCCTATTACCCTTAATGTTTGTTCTCTGAGGATCAAAGTGTTTATATAAGTCTTCTACAAACCTCATAATACAGAAAGATTTCTAAAAAAACCCTGACCATTTATTCACAGTTTAAAATCCAAAATATAAACTGTACATTTGAAAGACTATTTGTCTAACCCTTGTATTTTTTTTCCTTTATACTTTTCAAGCTCTATTCTCTTTACACTTTTTGGAGTAGGGAATGCTCTTTTATTGTGCTTCTATATAGGACAGATAATAGGAACTCTCTTTTAAATAGGAGCTCTCTTTTCTCTATACTATCATAATACCTGAGTCTTCTTAACACAAACTGAAAACAATTACAGCTGCACACATTTTTATTTTTTTGCAGCTTTTCACATGTGCTTGTAGAGTGCTATGCAAGAATAATTCTTGTAATATTCATAAAATGATCTTACTTAATGTACCTGTCTGTTAAAAAAGTCTTTGATAAAAGCAAAAGAATCAACATCTCTGAGGAAAAACCCCATGAGTTTCACAATATCCTGATTATTAAAAATAAATTTTCATTGGAAAAAAAGGAGACAACTTGGAGCTAATGTTAGCAGATAAGGAGGAAGGATTATCAGGTAATACATTCATGTCTGAAAGCAAACTGAAATACATTCAGTTCTTGTTTTACTTCTGCAGATAATATTTTATATAAAATAGTATTTTAGACATTTTACATTTTCTTTTAAATTGTTTTCCGAAAACTATTAACAAAGTAAACAAAACAGCGTTTTCCAAACTACTCCATGTATTGAGTAGGAATGAAAACCAAACAGAAAAAGGACTCATTTTGGTTAGTGGGAAACCCTACTGTTAAGGCAGATTTTCAGAAGGAAAATCATATGGAGCAGTAGTCACGAATCCCTCCCAACTAGACACTGTCCAAAGACATCCAGATAGGCAGAAAGACAGGAGGTCTCAATGGAGACCTCATAAATGGAGGAAACCGAAACAAAACATGACTGAAGGAAACCTTATTTTTGCAACTGATAGTCATAGAATGCTTTAACCTTAAAATGTGTACAGATTTCTTGAAGCTCTGTGAAAGTAGGGGGTGTCAAGCATATTTGAGGTTGAAATTTTTGAAAGTCAAATCACTTATTATCATCACACTTCAGTCTAAAAATCAATCTCTCTTGCTCTTAACCAATTGACCACATTTAGTTTTAAATATGTGCAGATGGACACAATTCAAAGTCACAGTAAGACAAATTGTGTAAAAATAATATGTTCAATATTTGGATAAATGCCTATCTGATATATGAAAACACCACCTAGTGTGTTGTTTGCAGGTTCAAATTTCAGCAGAAAGGCTTAAATGTAAGAGTCAATAATATTGCTTTTTTACTTACATGTATACAAAATGATCTTTCATTACAACAACAAAGAATACACATTATTCCTTTACCACTCTGCTGAGTTGGTGGAGAATTCAGGGTCTGTATTTATTATTTGAGATAGATAGCCATTTCTTTACAGCAAATGGATTCTGGGAAAATACCTCTTTAGGATTTAACTGCTGGCTACAGGTTACTCTGAGAAATAAGATTATGTGTCTTTTTGAGTACTTCATCTTCCATAAACAACCTTCAGATCTGTAGATAAAAACTATTATCTTAGTGCATTTGATTTACAGAGCTATTAGAGGTGGTTCAGTATTTAGCAGCAGGCCCTCTTGCAACACAAAGACCTGCTTCATCTGCCTGGCATTGATCAGAGGGAGATAATAATGATCGTAATGCCAGTGTAGTGACTCAGAGGATGGTGGTGTGGTCAAACCCTGGGAAGACAATGGGTTCATGACCTTTCATTCTCCTGCTTCTGTCGATGAAACCCATCTTTTAGTGCAGTATATTCCCTTTCTACATAATAGGTGCTAAAAGTGGAGATGAACTGCAATGGTATGATGGTTAGCAGCTTGCAGCTCATTCACACAGCTCATGATTTTTATTCTTCCCCGTTAGAAAAAGAAATTTATGGCATCTGATTTATCCACGGGTTGAGGCTTGCATCTGCGACAAGCACAGCCCACCCACTGAAATCGGTATGAACGTAATGTATTAGGTTTACAAGAAGAAGACTTATACATTGGCTTTTATGCTTGTTTCTTACTTGTTTTGGGTGGGTTCTCACAGAGAATTGGCCACAACCTTAAAATAAATGATTAGGCAAGAGCAAGCAGCCGCCAATATAACCATTAAAATAAATAGTTTAACTGTCTTGATAAAAACTCTAATCAGTTAATAGATTCTTACTCTAATTCTGTGTGTCACTAAACTCTTTGTCAGTAGATCTATTGGCCAAGCTGAAAGCCACATTGAACAGCTCAGTCATGATCAAAAGCAACTGAACTCTAGTTTTCATGGAATACATGTTCAGTTAAATTCCACAAGTCAGACCAGTACCAAAAATGTTTCTCAACTCAACTCCAGGAATGACTGAGCGCAGACTAAAGTTTTGGAGAACAGTGTATAGCAACAACCAGAGGCTAAAAACTATTGGAAAATGCCAAAGTAATTTGTACGAGAGAAGACAATATTTTGGGTGTGAAAAAAATGGGTTTTTCCAATGCATTGATTCTGGATGGGTTTTTTTATTCTCTGCACGTTTCTGTTTGTACATAGAATAAGAGGTCAAATATTTACCAAAAACGAATGTTGAAATTGTTATGTGCAACCATAGTGATAAACACTCATGCAAAACATTTGTGGTTGAAGAGATTGTGCCTTTTTGCTGTCAATCACAAAAGTAAAACCGTGTGACCGATTTAATAAATCTCTGCTAGGCATCTAGCTGAAGTTTAACACAGTGAACACAGGATATTTGAGGCTTGCCTTTGTATATATAGAGAAAAAAACCCTTAACTATATGTGAAAAAACATGTAAGTAAAATCATCTATTGAAGGATACTATTATGTGAATGGAAGAAGATAAATTTGTCAGATAAAATATTTATTGAGACTTTTTAAAAAATGTTATTTTCAATCTGGCCAAAGGAGATCATAACTGAAATGTGTAGAGCTGAAACATAATGAAATCGCTTTTGTTAGATATCCAAAACTTATACAAACTTATTTAATATTTTATAGTCCCAGTGTGACATTTGATGAGATCAGACTGTCTTTGACAGAATTGAGCTTACGGCAAGAACAAACACAGGGTAAATAAAAAATGTACTAAAGAAGCCAGAAATGGTTCTGGAAGAAAAATAATGTAACTTTCCTATTAATTGATTTTGTTTGAACACATAGAAGGGAAGACAAATATCTAAATGGGGATGTCAACCACAGCTAATCATGTTTCAAAGGCTAATGGTGCCTGGTCTTAGTAAAGACTGAAATAAGTTTGCATAGCAGTTGATTCCTTCATAATAGAAGTAAACCACACGAAAAATAGAAATAAGAATTCCGTATTCTATTCTAAGAGAACTTCATAATGTGTCTTTCAAAAAGAATAGCTCATTTTTTACTAACATGGAACTGTGTAACTCTAGGAAGAGTTTCTTGTATTATCCTACTAATGAGACATTAGGAAGAACTTCTCAGTGCATACTGATGAACTATGCTTGAGGTAGGATCAAAACTCAGATTCTTCTGTGGAATCATGGATTTTTAAGAATGTTTAAAAAAATCATTTTTTATATACATATATACACAAAAGATTCTAATGAGGAAATACCAAAAGCACTATGTGTGGCTTCTGCTTTAAGAATGAAGAACATTACTATTCTACTAATAGATAAAATGCCACCGGAAAGTTCACCTTTCTTGATAATACTGTAATTAGTATTTCATATACTATAATTTTACTCTTGATGAGATAAGCACTTTCTGAGGAAATTTCAATATCTATATTGCTAGTGCTGGCAAAAGGCAATTTAAAATGACAAATTTTAATACCTAATGGCAGTCCGAACCTTTTGATAGAGTGTTGTGAATATCAAATATTTCAGGTACCTTCAAGGTTTTAGTGACTTTATAGCAGTGCAAACAGGCCAGGCTCAGTCCTTCCTAATTTTTCACTATTTTCCTTATTTCTTTTTCTCGAAGTTATCCTTCTGTGTGGCTCAGCTTTGAAGAAAAACTCTGTTTTCTCTGCCCTACTCTGAAAGACTGAGCATCAGTTTTGGTCTGATCTAAAGAAATCTGAGACCATCATTCTGAGATCCCTCTCATCAGCAGGTGCCAATTGAGCAGAAATGATTTGCTACACAAAACCTTTAAAAACCCAGGTTGCATATTTGTGTAAAAACTTGCAGCCAAAGATAATATAACATAGTTCCTCTTATCTTGTTGACATGCAAGGACTTGTGTCTGTAATTCCCAGACATGCAAATCCTGTTATTAAATACCAGCTCATAATGACTGAAATATACCCCAAAGCATTTTTAAAGGACTTGGTTTACTTTGGTGCTTTGCAAAGGTCTCATTAAGTTGCCATAAATTACAAAAAAAAGGAAAAAAAAAGAAAGAAAGAGAGACAGAGTATTAAAATATATCAAACTATAATTTTTAAAAATGTGTTGGAGATCATAAAAGTATCGTTACTTCAATTTTCAAAAATTCCCTCAAGTCAGCCAGAAGCCATGCAATGTTCATGGGGCTGGGTTCTGTTACAGATCAACCCAAATTCATTAAAAAGAGAAACGAAAGCTCTGCAAATATTTCAAGTAAATCTTAGCCTGTATTTAGCTAATGCTTATGCTGAGACAAGCTTCTGGGTTTTATGTCCAGACCAGGTGGAGTTGGATGCTTTTTGACTGAGAAAATTACGAGGTTCATCATTGGTTCAAAGCCAAACTCCATAGTTAACAGGTGTTCACCTACATGACTCAAAGGCAAAATACATTCTTTCTTTGTCACAATGAAGATAAATTCCCAAATTTTACAGTGATAGAGTGATAAATCTCAGATCTTTGTTTTTATGAAACACAAAAAAGAGACAGAAACAGAACTGGCACTTTCCTGCTGGCTCAGTGTATCAGCTGTATATTTAAATGGAAAAATGTACTCTTTAACTCCTAATTTACTCCAGCAATAGCTTCCACCCACAGTGAGAGGCACCAGGTGACAATAGGCTTCTCTAAGGGGAAGCAATGTGGTCAACTATCCCATGCTTTGCTCTGAAAATGGGACTTGGCTCCCACAACTGAAGAATACGACCATTAAGTTTCCATGCAAGCCTTTGCAAGGGTGCAGGACCAGCAGTGGGGAGTGAGGGGTCTATGTCTTAGGGATATGGAGTGATAATCCACCAAACTGGGCAAAATATGAGTACAAGGAGTTCTACAGGGATCACAGATCCCAAAAACTTTATGCCAAAAATGCTGTTATTAGTGTAGCCAAGAGGAAATACCTCAGTTGGCTTCAGTGAAATAAACACATGCTATTTTACTCAGTTCACCCAAAATATGTTATAGTACAGATAATGGGGAGATGCAATGCTTTCTGATTTGTAAAAAATTAGATAATAATGTTATATGAAGCTGGAACAACTTTAGGGACATTTTGAGCTGGCCTAAACTTCCCTAAACTTCTTTTTATTTTTTTTAAGAGGGATTTAACCTGACAAGTTAATGAAACTGATATGAAGGAATACCAAAAATGCCCCTCTACAGATATGACTAAATTTAAAAGTCAACAGCAAAAGTTAACAAGCATAAAAAAAATAGAGACACATTCTCTTTTTACGTATCAAACATCCCTGGGACTGTGTGTCCTTGCAACTTCTTAGAAAAGAGCTTCAAGCCCAGAGCTAGAAATTAGTCATCATACTTGGCTAAAACTGTCCCACATGTTTTGCCAAATATATTATTGAAAAAAACCAGGTTGAGAGCTATTTAAATTCTTTGTGAATTCATAAAATGCTTGTGGATATATGCACATGATAAAATGGTAGACATTTCATAAATATTTATTTTATTTTGGAATTAAAAAAAAATTAAAATTTATTTTAAAATAATTTAAGCAGACTTTTAAAAAGTGTTAAAATATCCTCAAAACCCACTACAGAATGTTCATCACATATGAAATTGAGATTTCCTTCATTCATCAAAACAACCAATTGCTTCCCAAACTCCAGTGATGAACATTGTAACAGGATTCCTCATTAACAATTGAAAAAGAAAAAAACAGTTTTGATGTGTTTACACAAAGTTCTTATATGACCAACTGTGTCACTCTCATCCACAGAGAAAAGTTCTGCTATTAAGACATGTTAACTTGTATCTATTAAAATTCTAATGTAGACAAAGCATTTCTATTCCCCTTAGGAGAGTCAAGATTTTTCGAGAGGTCAGAAAATGTTAATCTGTCCAAATAAAATTGTTCTGTAAGAATGTGTCTCTGTCTGCGTGAGTAACTTCACTCCAAGTTTAATTGCCCTAACTGCTCCAGCAATCACCTGTAAAAAACTATGGCAGGGTAAACTTGAGATACATTGGTTTGCTCCTTGTTTGAAATGTGCCAGCAGGATCCCACACTGGTAGGAAATGCTATTTAAGAGCATTTTTCCTGGGCTGCCAATCGGAGGCCTGCTCAGAAAGATGGGAGCGTGGGAAGGAATTGTTATTTAACAACCATTTCACTGTGTTCACCTGTTAGTAGTGGATCAGCAAAGTCCAACATTAGAGGGGAATCAGAAGGTGCTATTTAAAAGCATTTTTACCCCCTGCTTGGGGAAATACAGAAATAGCCAGTGCTGATCCATCTCTAAAAGGTGGGTGGAGTGAAAGTGCTTTTAAAGAGCATAATTACACAGCAAATAAATCCATGTGCTGCACCAATATTTCAAACTAACTTTTTCATAAGAAAGTGCCAGTGTAAAATACTTTCTACATTTTTTTACCTCTTCTGTATTTTAAAGTTTTTGGAGAGAATATGTGTCTGAAATTCACTGGGATATATAGGAATATATGGCTGTACAGGTGTATGCTGGGGTACACAACTGTAAATATGGAGGGATGATTAAGTCTAGCATATTAACTGCTGCCTGTGCAGTTTAATGTGTGCTAAAAATACAGGATTAGGCATAAATGTGGAGATTTTCGTCATGCAATAGTTGTGATCCTGTGAAGGCACATGTGTATTTAGGTCCTAGCACTGACATCTTGCTTACCTGCCTTGCTATGGCAGCATGTGGTCCAGGAGACGGGATCTTGGGATCATTGTTCAAGGAAACATAAAATCACTTACTTATGGGAATGCATCAGCATTTTGGAAGCCTTGACCTTGTCTAGGCACATCTACTTTTGAATTGTTTATCAGCAGATTCAGCCATGTACTACTTGCTGGTTTGCCTACTTGAAAAGGTATTCTTCCTTAGTTATACAGCTCCATGTATATACCATATTGTCCTGGCTGTATTTCACAGTTACATGAAGCAAAACAGTTCCCTCAGTGTGCACATAGTTGTCCGGGAGGATATGTCATTCTTTTTTTCCTGTTAACAGGGGTGGCTTAAAACAGCACCGTAACTAAACAGAAAAGGACTGTACATTTTCGCGGCTGTGCAAAGGCTCTGCAAGAGTTTATTAAGCACCTTTTAAATAGTAAAAGTGTCCTGGATGGTGAGTTAGGACAGTGTAAAGGAGGAAGGCTGATGGGCTGGATTAGATAGAGTGTCCCTGGATAAATATTCTGGGAGATTTCTGCAGATTAG
Organism: Scolopax mira; assembly: GCA_004320125.1. Classification (NCBI taxonomy): domain Eukaryota; kingdom Metazoa; phylum Chordata; class Aves; order Charadriiformes; family Scolopacidae; genus Scolopax; species Scolopax mira. The sequence continues at coordinate 30,840 of BJBW01009826.1, forward strand.
AGAACAGTGTGGCGGAAAAAATGGGAGATTGTGCTTTCAGGAAGAACTGTGAGCAGTTCTCTCCTCCAGAGAGAGAAGAGGTGAACAAAGAACACCACATCCCTGCCCAATGCAGCCTGCACACCTTCTACCACAGGCTTCATATGGAAATAGGCATATATTCATACAATTTTCCTAACTGCAGTCCTACCTGGGGCAAACTCATTTTTCCTTGCCTTCATTACATTAAAACTTAAGGTAAGAAGTAATTGGAAGGACTTAGTCACCTAGTCTAGTTTAGAAGAAGCTACAAACACATAGCTCAGCCTTCAGATGCTAAAACCTAATCTCAGCCTGAAGTCATGAAAAAAAAAAAAGAAGTCCGTAAAGGATAAAACTTCAGTTTCACAATAAAAAATGGGTTTTAATTGTTAATTTGTTGGGTTGATGTAAAGCCACCTCTCTAATTGTGATAAGACTATAGATACCTACATGTAAGTACATGCCATGTACAAGAAACTTGTGGCATCCCAAGTACACAAAAATAGTATCCTATTACCACTGGAGAACTGCACATCCCCTGCCTTGTGTGAATATTGTCTGTGTATATGACATGCATAAACTTGCACTGTTACTTTTACATTAAAAACCCCCCACATAATAAGATGACAAAAAGAAAAATAAATTGCAAAGACATAATTTTAGTAACTTCTTGACAAGCACTTAATGTCTTCCAGTCAACCAAGAACTGAAAATATGTTAGTTGCTTTTTAAACTATTATTCCAATAAAAAGTAATTATAGTGATTAATTGCATAATGATTGCTGTAATCACAGCCTATTCTTAGTTGATTAAGAAAGACAGAAGCAGCTCACAGAAAGCTTTCCACTAAAACTATCTGTTTATTTTATTTGCCCTTTGACAATTTTCTTACCAGAACCCATGAATGGCGATGTTTCAAAGCCAACCTTGCCAAGTTTCTTTGAGATTAATCCACTGTCCACTAATTAAAACTCCTTTTAAGAGATTGACTAATGTGTTAAGTGATATTCTGGAGGCAAGAAATTCTTTGACCTTAACCATTGCTGGGGGTTTTGTTGCTATTACATTTTTTCTTCTGCTTTTTAATTCAGTACTTCTTCCTCCCTAGAAGATTTTGAAAGAATTTGTATGTATTTTAAATATATGCAAGTTTTAGCATAATACATACATCAAGAAGGTGTATGAACTCTCTGTAGAGATGGTAGTAGGATGACAGATCTGGGGGGGTGGAAACCTCATCTGGGGACAATCTTTGCATTTCTATCAGCTTGGGTGGAGTTGTCATAAGTGACACAATTTAAGAATCCACTTCGTCATGTTGTTTTTCCTCACAGTCCACTGGGACACTGGCTTTTGTTAATTGTTTCCATGTGTAATGAGATCAAAGACTAGTATGACAGGCAATATCACAAAACCCTAAATAGAGGGCCTGAGTGATGAACAGAGACCTCAAAATATTACCTATTTTTGACTAATATTGGGGAATTGAAGAAGAAAGCAGCTAATAGGCAAGGTAGTCACTTTAGTTAAAACTCATAAACTTCAAGAAGACTCAATACCAAACTCCCACCCATGAGCTTGATGTTGACTCCTATGCTGATTGTACATGAAGTTTTTTGGGGCATGGAAGTACAGAATGGGGATGTGTTCCAAGAATAGATGGATGGGATGTCTGAAAACCTTGTGACAAGTATCTTAAAAAGGCTGGAGATGCAAAAGAGAGAAGCATCTATGATAAAATAACACCATACAGACTAGAAGGGAGTCAGATCATTCCTCAGTGTGGTTTAGGAACAAGAAGTTGACTCTGTGGAAGCCCTGCTGAGCTGAGGGTACTGCTCAGGTGCAGGATCATCAACACAGTAATATCCTCTGTGAAACTGTTCAAAGATGTTCCCCAAAGATCATTCAAGTCAGTAACAACCACAAAGCAAACTCATCTCTCCTAAGTCTCAACCCAGCCCTTCAACCAACAGTATCCTTTCTGTGATGATGCATTTCGAGGTAAGCTATCGGACCTTTGCCAACTTTTGGTGTGCTGGCTGCAGTCAGGATTATTAAAATCTGTTCAGATAAATGCCAATGCACACAATAGCTATTACAAAGGGAAAGCACATTCTTCTGTATAATTCCTCCACCTGGTGGCCAGGTCAGGGATTTGGCTAGGCTAGCTAATGGACAGAGGTCAGGCCATGTCCTAGGTCAGTCATATTTCCTGCTTAAGATGCTAGTTGGAATTAGGCTGGGCAACCAGGTAAAGCTCAAAAGATTATTACCCACTTGTGGACCAGAACTTTTGGTTCCTGGAACTGGACAGGTAGCCCTCATTTGACCAGGCATGTGCTTTGCTGATACAGAATATCATCGTCTTCCAGGAATGTTTTATCTTTATCTTTCTTTCCTTCCCCAGCCCTGAAAATAACGATTTTCTTCAAAAGCGAAACCATTTGTAAGAAGGGGACTGGCTGTGAAAAATAAGACATTTCAGTTTTTAAAAAATATATCATAGTTTCCAATTGTCAAAATGTCCTGTTTTGACATTTGAAAATGAAAATAAAAGAAACTTTGAAAGGTCACTATCAAAACAAAATGCTTTTGATTTTTTAAGTGAATTCTTAACTTAATTTCTTATGAAGGGTTCTTTTTATTATGTTTTCTTTTTCTCTCTTTTTTTTTTTTTCCTTCTTTCCCAGATATTCAGTACTGGAATATCCATAAGGCAAAGACATATTTAGACATCCTATAGACTTTCCAAATGTACTAGGATGCATAACTCCTTTTGTAAATAATAAGAGCAAAGCGCTTCTTTACATCCTATATCTCTAAATCCTGAAAGTACTTGCAAAGCGGAAGACCTGCTTCCCACCTGGCACTCATACATATATTCCATCACACTATTTTATGACCCTCTTGAGTTTAAAAGACATGCAATTATCACAACTGCTTGTTATTATAAATTCATACACGCATTAGAGGTGCATTTCTCTCTGTCTCACTCTTTTTCTTTCAGTTGTAGTTTTTCAGTTTGTTCTCTATTACTTATGATTCCACTAAATATATTCTTTGCAGAGAGGATATATTGAACCTGTCAACTTTATTTAAAGAAAAGTTAAACTGGGGAAAAATCAGGAGTATGTTGCCTGGCCAGGGATGGTAAGGTATTCAAGACAAGGCCTTGCTCCACTTAGCAGACTACAAATCCTCCAGATGTCGAGGGAAGCACAGGAAAGCAGATGATAAATGGCATGTGAGAAACTGTACATTGATAAATGAGACTGCAAAGAAAGACTACATCTCCAGCGAATCCTTCATTGTTGCCTGCGTCGCTGTTGAATTGCAGAGTACTATTTATATAATCAAACCTGCCAGCAATCAGTCAACAGGAGGCATGGTCCCACATTTGTATGACTCAAGAAAGTGAAAGGAAATTGTAACAAAGAACAGGGAAAATAATGCAGTTGTTCCTTTCCCCCAGCAGATGCACATGGTCCTTGTCAGCTGTGGCCTGAGTGTCCTTCAGGAACAGGACAGGAACAATAAACACTGAGATGAGAAGAATTAAAAGGAAGGTGTGTTGAGGATTCTAGCACCAATGGGCTATTGTTGTATAAAATGTTATTGTAGAAATGAGTCAAAGATTTTCCTTCCTACATAATTATATACTTGTATTACTTAGTGAGAGGTATATTGAAGGAGGTATTCATGTCGTAGATGGGCTAAGAAGAATTGGGTTGTCTATCAGACTGTTTAAATATCCTTCAGTGGGTCTTATCTACTAATTTAGTCCCAGACACAATCATATTTGAGTGCTTAAGAGGAAGAGACAGTCAGCAGAGAGTTGTAATATAACTTAAAGAAAATTATTAATTTGTGTGGAATTTGTGTGGATTTTTCAGATGTCTGTTATTTGGAGCCAAAATCTCAGGAGATCCAGGATTTGGGCTGCATGAACACTTTATATGGCCCAACAGTTCAACAAGAACACAAATCAGTGACTTCAGTTTCTTACCCAGTAAGATGATCTCGTCTTTCTCCACTTAAACATAGTTACTTTGAGTATGACTTTGTCATTGGTGTCATTTAACCAGGGGTCAATACTTGGTCCAGTTCTGTTCAAGATATTAATCAATGACATGGACGAGGGGACAGAGGTATTCTCAGGAGGTTTGCTGATGATACCAAAGTGGGAGGGGTGGCTGATACCCTGGAGGGCCATGCTGTCATCCAGCGAGACCTGGACAGGCTGGAGAGCTGGGCGAGCAAGAACCTAAGGTTCAACAGGGAAAAGTGTAGGGTCCTGCACCTGG